>WYDI02027067.1:10497-28582 GCA_009867235.2 Psittacus erithacus | reverse complement strand
CACAGGGGCTTGGAGCAAGCTGCTCTAGTGGAAGGTGTCCCTGTCTGTGGCAGGGGTTGGAGCTGGAGGAGCTTTAATGTCCCTTCAACCCAAACCATCCTGTGGCTTTATAAGGCTGGGAACTGGTGCAGCCCCGAGAAGGCAGCAGCAATGCTCCTTTACCCACTGATGGGGTGAGAACAGTCCTGGGTTGTGCAGATGAGAGGCTGTGCAAGCATCCCCTCCAGATCCTTCCTGTTTCACTGGGAAGCACTGGCAGCACTGCAGAGGTTGGTGCCTTGCTTAGGTTTGGGTTTGATTTGAGCATCTGCTGCTGCATTTAGCTCTGAGTGCAACTTTCCTCCTGTTTTGGGTGAGGTGTCTCCCACTTGTTCTTGTAATGCAAGTTTGACACCTTGAGCAATGTAGGGATGGAGATGTCTGATGCTCTGCTTCTTTCTCATTAGTGGGAGCAGCTGTTTGGAATATCCTCAGAATCTTAACTCCAGGCAAAAATCGGAGCTTGGAGAGGCAGCAGCTCTGCTTCCCGCCTCCCAGAGGGAAGAGTTTGGGATTAGCTTCAGGATATTCCCAAGGTGTGAAATGCCACATCCTGGAAGCAGTTTCTTGACCCCTCTATTTACTCCTGGTGGGCCCATTTGTGGTCCAGATGGGAAGCTGGGCATGGGGAAGCATTTCCCATCCTCTGGAAGCGTTTTGCTTCTTGGAGATGCCTGGGAATCCTGTCAGTGCTTATGACAGGCCTGGGCAACTGAGCGGCTGGACTAGATCTGATGTGAGAAAGGTGCTTTCCCTATCTACCATGGGGCACTGTGTGGGGTGCCCCTGGGGGACCAGTGGAGCTTGGGAATGAGCTCTTTTGTACCCTGTTTTCCCCCAATTTTGTTGCCTCTGATCATTATTTCCCCTTCCACCCCCCCAGTTTTAGCCCTTTGGGTGCTAATGTCAGTGTCCGAATATCCCAGAGGGATAACAGGAGAGATCACAGAGCCTCAGAGGCCTCTAGTGGCTGTGGGACAAAGAGCCCGGGGATGGGAGACAGGCAGCCCCCCAGGCCCCCCAGACAAGCAGCAGTTTGGGTCCACACCATGAGAAACCCCTTTCCCAGGGCAATACCCAAAAGTGCAGGGGATTTAGGCAAAGAAAGGGCTGCATTTGGTAAAGGAGCACCCAGCAGGAGGGTTCTGCACCCCAAATCCCCCTGGGCCAAGCAGGGTGCAGAGATTTGGAGCATGGGGTTGGTTTTTCCTCATTCTTGTGTTAAAACGTGGGAGGAAAACGAGAGGTTTTCTGCAGGGCAGAATTCCCTTCATGTTTTATCCATTCCCATTTTGCTAAAGCAGGTTTTCAGTTGGTATATGACAAGAGCCCCATGTGGTTGAAAACGGTCTTGAAGAACCAGAAAAGGTTTGATACCATTAAAATGATCAGTTTTGTGTCTCCCCTACCAAAGGTCACTAAACCTGCCCTATTGTGAGCGACTGTGATTTTTCCATAAGGAAAAGAGTGGGGAAAACTGACCCCATTTTATTCCCCAAACCCACAGCATTGGGAGCAGGATGGAGCATCCCTGCCCTCGGCACAACACTCCCCGTCCCACGCCGTCCCTCCTGGCTCCCCCCACAACAAATAAATCCCTTTGCAGGGGAGTGCTGGCCTAGTTTAACGTGCCCTAGTTCTGGTGGGAAAGAAGGAAACGGAAAAGAGACTATTCATTTTGGGGGGTTGCTCCATGGGCATCCTTTTTGGTGGGAAGAGCTCGGGGTGTTTGTGCATTGCAACCCCCTGCCCTTGACCTTTGGGGTGGGTTTGTGCATGTGGGTTATTGCAAACTGCTCTGGAGAGGTGGGAAAGGACCCAAAATGAGCATCCATTCATTGCCCTGAGCCCCTCATTGCTGGTATCACCCCTTGGGAGTTCACACGATGCAAAGGGCTGATGCTGCAATTGATGTGAGGGCTTCAAGCCTATAGAAATCAGTGGCTTTAGAGATAGATAAAAATACCCCCCCCCCCAGTTCTTGAGTGAGAGGGGCCTGCTGTGCTGGGGCAGCAAGTGCTTCATCACCTTCCCCCAGTGCCAGAATCCCTGCAGAAATGGGATTAAAGGGCATGTTTGGGAAAGGGAGTGGGATTTTGCAAGTGCTCCAAGTGCCACCAGGCCCTTTGCACCTCGCTTGTCCCTTGGCATCCTGCTCCTGCCATCGATGCCAAGTTCCTCTGGGTGAATAACCCTGCAAATACCTCTTCCATTGTGGCTTTTTGGGGGTTTATTTTTACCCCTTTTTATTCTCTTCCCACCACTGCCAAAACAAGCAGCCCATATGGGCTGGGGCTGGGTGAGGTTTTTTGGCTGTTTCCATAGGGATTTGATGCTGGAGCTGCTGGTGCTGGCTCCCCAGGAGCGATTCTTTTCCTCTGATCTCTGTAATCAGAGCCTGGTCCTGGCATCTCCCAGCCAAGGTCACCGGGGAGACCGCAAGCAGCGTTGGGCCATCTGTTAAATAATGTATGTAATAAACTCCTGCCCCGTGGCCAGCTTAATCCTTAAATCCTCCTTCAGAATATCATCTCCCAGTGATGCACAGCTGGGGGATCCCCAGCTCTGCCCTCAGGAACATCTTCCCCCCCACACCCCATCCTGCACCCCTGTTTCCTCATCCCTCCATCCCACATCCTCCCTGTGAGCTCGCTGCACGCTGGGCTTTCCTGCTTCATTATTTATGTGTCATGCATGAAAGATGCATATAAAAGAGCAGTTTATTACACACCAGGATCTCCTCTTCTTTCAGCCTCCCTTCCCCCTCGGGCTTTCTCTGGTTCAGCCCTGGCTGCTCCTTGGGTGACAAGGTGGCTTTTGGGGGCTCCTGTGGCCATGCATGGACCCCGTCCCTGGAGCATATGGGTTTCAGTGCTCAAAGGTGTGTTTGATGCATGGT
This sequence comes from Psittacus erithacus, assembly GCA_009867235.2. Classification (NCBI taxonomy): domain Eukaryota; kingdom Metazoa; phylum Chordata; class Aves; order Psittaciformes; family Psittacidae; genus Psittacus; species Psittacus erithacus. The sequence continues at coordinate 25,644 of WYDI02027067.1, read as the reverse complement.
GACTGTGCAATTGGGTCTGACAGACCCAGAGATGAGGTTTTCATGCAAAATAGAAGCTTTTTGGTAAATCTAATTAACCAATGCCTGCGCCCAGCCCATGGTTGTGTCTTATGCGCTGCCCTCTGTGGATGCAGGATGCTCTGCTCCTCCATGCACTTTGTTTCCTCTTCCCAAAGCTCTGGGCTCATACTTGGATGCTGGCTGGGGCAAAACCCATCGGACTTGTGGGGGGAGGAAATCCCTCCATGGCCTAACTTATGCTTTGCAGGGCCACTGGGTCACCAGCCCTGGAGCCAAAGGGCTGGTGGTGGCCACTGGGTCCAACCTGTGCTTAACCCGCTTGGGGGAGAATGAAAATAATTAGGGATTTATAATACCTTATTGTAGGTTTGTATCTATATACAGTGGTATTATTTCCTTTGGGATAACTCCCATACCCAGGATCCATTTCCCCCAACTTGGCTGTGTCTTTGTCCCCCTGGTGCAGAAGTTTACTTGTGCCCCAGGTTGCACAGGCAGAGTCATAATGGCCCTTATGAGCCCAGGCAGTGATTACTGGTGATGTTCAAAGGGGACCAGCTGGGATTTGGGTTTTGGCGGGAAGGGAGAGGAACAGAGAGGCAATCCTGGGATGAAAATCCCCATTTCCCACAGCTTTCTCAGTAGTGAAGGGGACAATGCCTTCCTGCATCCCTAGCATCCCCTTTTGGGACCTCATATTGAATTTCCCCATGAATCTGAGCCCCCGAGGCATTCCCCCATCAAACAAACTAAAGAATCCCATAGGTAAATATTAATTATAACTAATTATTAGGGGCACAGCATGACCCTGATCCCGAGGGGCCTGAGCCGGAGCATTCCTTCATTATTTGCTGTGTTATTTGGGTGTCGGGGACTCACAGCGCTGGGTGGGAAATCACGGCAGAGCCACGTGGATTATTATTACTATTATATATAATTTTTTTTACCATTTTTGTTTCATTTTCCTTTTTATTTGGACATTGCAGAAATAGCCCTGTGGAGTGAAGTGCAACATACACAATATCTCAGAGAAGGAGGAAAGAAAACCTTGCCCGGAGGTCAGTCACTCAGTCGCAAACAGAACCAAGGAACAAGCCCTCGCCAAGAGGCTTTTTTTTTTTTACCTCTTTTTTATATGCACATCATGCAAAATAGTTCAAAAGAAAGATTAGAAAAGAGAAGTCAAAGAAAAAACCCCACGAGAGATTCGCCCAAGCCCTCAAAAGAGCAGAAAACCCCGAGTGCTGCTTGACTCGGGGAGGGAATCGCTGCCCTCCGGCATCTCCAAGTGTTTGGCACTCTTGTGATTACATCAGGTTAGTTTATCTATATATCATTTGAGTACAGTCTATTAAAGAAACGGCCACAATAGAAGGAAAATAAACCCCAAACCAAACAAATCACCACACTACAGACTGCAGGGTAGTTAGAAAAGCCGAGCACCCCCCCACCCCCCTGTACATATAAAATCTGTCCCTTTGCTCACAGCAACCAAGAAATACAAGCTTTAAAAAATAGCCAGCGCTTCTTCCTCTAGGCCTTTCCTTTATAAAAGTTTGGGGGTTTCCCCCCCGAGAACCTTAAAACGTGACTAAAATGAAAGATATTTATATATTTTATATAGGTTTCCAACATCCAAAGACATCAACATAAAAAACAAACCAGCCTCGGAAGGAAAGGGGGAGCGTGGTACATCCAAGTGCACGGATTCATTTTTGCAAGGTTAAATAATGTAAACAAGGTGCCCGCTGGGAATGCCCCTGGAAAGGGGGGAATCCCCCGGGGGGGGGGCCGCTTCCACCCCTTCCATCTTTTGCCACCCCCTTTTTCCCTTCTTACCCCCCTAGATCTCGCGTGGCGCAAGGTTCATCAGACCCAGAGGAGGAATCGCGAGTGGCTCCGAGCCGCGGTGTCGCTGCCTCCATTCATCCCTTGTACCGCAGGTTGGGATGAGGGATTGGGGGGGGGGAGGGGTATTTTTCCCGATTCTCTCGTTTTCCAGTGGTTTATCAGTAGTTTGGTGGCCGTGGCTGGGCAGGGCTCCTGGAGGGCAGAGGCTGCGCTGCTGTGCGATGGGGACGGCTCTCCAAGTGCTCGCTCAGCATACGGGCGCTGCGGTCTCGGCGGGGGGGTTGGTGGTGGTTATTTTCTGCCCATAACCTGTGCGATTGTAAACCGACACCCTCCCCCCCCCCGGCTCCCCGGGTGTCCCCGGGGAGGCTTTAAACATCAGGAGGGGCTTTTTCCGAGAGGTTTTGCAGCACATCATCGATTCGATCGTCTTCAATAACCACTAGAAAGCAGAAGAAAACCCCAGCGTAATCGTGGTGAATGCTCTGCTCCCCAAGCCCAAGGTCACCCCGCGGTGGTGAACACCCTGGGATGGGTTTTGGGGGTCCCATATCCCTGGTGTGACGGGTGGCAAAGCCAGCACAAAGCCTTGATGCTCTGGGGTACCTGGTGCGCTGTCTCCTTTCCCCAGGGAGGGTAGCCGGTACCCAGCATAGTGACTGATGCCCTTCCTACACAACGGGAATGGTCCCCAGGGCATGGTGCCTTGTCCCCGAGAAAGCTCCCTTTACCTCTATGCCCTGGGAATTGTCTCCGGGACATGATGCCCTGTCTCCTGGGAAGATCCCTGCTGCCCTACAGCCCGAGACACGCTTCCCTGTCCTTAGGGAGGTCCTCGATGCCCACACCCCCGGGAAGATCCCTGGGGCACGGTGCCTGACACCTCGCAGGGACCCCGCTGCATCGTGCCTGTCCCTGGGGACAGTCCCCGGTGTCCCATATTCCTGCGGAAGGTCCCTGGGACACGATGCCCCGCACCCCACAGGTACCCATTGGACAGGGTACCATCCCCAGGGATGATCCCCGCTTCCCTTCATCCCGGGAAGGTCCCGGGGACGCGATGCCCGACACCCCGCGGGGTGTTCGCCATCCCCGGGGATGCTCCATCCCGTGCGAACCCGGTGCCCTCCGCCGCCCGTCCCCGCCGCACCCACCTCTCTTGCTGCGGCCGATCTGCCCCAGCTTGGGCGGCCGCTTGCCCTGCCCGCCGGCGAGAAGCCCGTCGGGGCCGCGGAGCCGAACGGGGAACGGCAGCTGCCCCACGGCCGCGTCCCCCGCCAGCTGCCCCTCGCCGTAGGGCGGCCCCTCCGACATAGGAGCGGCGGGGGGGGGGCCGCCGCCGCCGCCGCCCCCCGACAGCCTCCCGGGGCGCGGGGCCCGCGGGCCCGGGGCAGCGGCGCAGCGGGGCGCGGGGCGGCCGCCCCGTCACATCCCGGCCGGGCCCGGCGCTGCTGGCGGCTCCGCGGCTGCGGCGGCGGCTCCGGCGGCGGCAGCGATAGAGGAGCGGGGGGCGGGACCGGGCGGGACGGGGCGGGAGCGGATCGGCGGCCGGGACCGGCCCGGCTCCGCCCTCGGTGGGCGACCCCCCGGGGATCCCCGGGGCTGCCCCACCGGAGCGTCCCGCAGAGTCCCGGGAGCTCGGAGCTGCCCCAGAGCATCCTCAAGGAGCCCTAAGCTGCCCCACAGTGTCCTTGTGGAGACCTGAGCTGCCCTACAGCATCCCTGGGGAGCCAGAAGCTGCCCCACAGGAGCTGCCTGGGGAGCTCAGCGCCTGTCCTCAGGGAGTGTGGGCTCAGCCGCGCATCTGCCCAGCAGAAATGAGCCATTGTGGGGCCTCTGGCACTCCGTGGGGGGCTGCAATGCATGGAGTCGGTCAGGGCACGCGTGGCTGTGGGTCCTTAGGACGTGGCCTTGCACAAGCTGTCCCTGGGGGATTGCCAAAGGGCTTTCGGATAGCTGAGAACTTTCCAATGGGGTTTTCCCAGCAGTGCTGCTGCGGCAGAGCAGCTCATTATGGTTATTGCCCAGCAAAGGGTCAGTTTGGGGAAGACCAGGGCTATAGTTCTATACAGCCCCTATATACAGGGGGGTGTGTGTGTGTTCTGGCATCCCAGATGCATCCTCTGCAAAGCCGAGCTGTGGGCGCAGTGTGGAGGGCAGCAAAAAGCACATTTCCACAGGTTAGGTTACAACAGCTCAGCTCATGGATTTCTCCAGAATCATGGAATGGTTTGGGCTGGAAAGGGCCTTAAGATCATTCAGTTCCAAACCTCTGCCCCAGGCAGGGACATGGTAACTAAGATCAGGCTGTGATCTCAATACAGGACTTACAAGCGGCTCAGACTGAAGCTGGGTGGGACCGGTGAGGATGGGGTGTCCCATGCCCAGAGGCTGGGATGCGCTGCTCCTGCCTCCAAACCCCGCATTTCCCAAGCCCTCAGCTCCAGGAGCCCCTCTCCCGCACACCCCCGAGCTGTCAGCTCCTTACATAAGGTTGCATCTCCGCCCAAGCTATCACGGGGGGGAAGCTGGAAACAGAAGAAGGGGATGAGGAAAGCACAGCCCCCCACAAGGGTATTTTTAGGCTGTGTGACAGTGACAGCTCCGATCCCCCAGCAAGGCACCGAGGCCGCATCCTGCCCCGCTCTGCTACGGAGTGCGTGTCCATGTGTCCCTCATGCTGCTCCTGAGGGGACGAGACTTTTTGGTGTGGTTGGTCCCCAGGAACCACAGGGAGAGGAGGGAGGGCTCAGACATCAGGATCCTGGCTTTTCCCACTGGAATTCTGGTGTGCAGGCAATGTGCAGGCAGGCAGCCACCGCCATCTACAGCTGATGTTCCATGCACTCTTCCCCCAGATCCTGGGGGTTTTGGATGTTCCTACTCCAGACCCCTAAAATAGGGGCTGCCCACTAGGTGTTTAATCAAAACTTCAGTGCCCCCACAGCAAACATGAACTGGAATTTGTTAACCCTCGTGGGTGCTGGCACCGCACGTGATTTGTGGCAAAATGAGGGATTTGGGAGTTTTTCTTTTGTGGATTCAGTGTTGCAGATGAGGGGACAGCAGGGTTGAATTCAGTGTGTGTGTGTGGGGGGAATGGGATCCCAACCCCAACCTTGATCACAGCTTGGCGTGATTTTCCCCACTCCAGGGCTTATCAGCGCAGCCTCATCCTTGTAATGATCTGAGACAAACACACTTTTGAGCCTATTTTATTACTTTACACCCTATTTTGCTATCCCAGCTCAAGCCACAGCATGTTCCCTCCCCATTCTCGTGTCCTGGTGCAATACAGTTCCAAACTAACGTTGTGGATGACGGCAGAATCACTTGGTGCCAGTGTGGCTCGAATTCTGCAGCCTCTGAGAATCCTCAATGTGCTTTGTTTCCCCCCACTATGTTTTATAAGCCAGTTAAGGGCTTGCAGGTTTATGAAGCAAACCTTCGGAGTCCAACTCCTAACAGAAGAGTTTCAAACTGTGTCTCCCAGCCAAGTACCAAGGCTGTTGCGAGGACTCATCTTCCCCCCACACCTCTGGAGCATGGTGTGAACCCCCATCAGCTGCACCATCACCTCTGAGCCCCAGCTCTGCCTCCCAAGTTGAAGCACCTGCTCACTCAAGCTCCTTCCCCTTCCCTAGACCCAAGCAGCGAGGTGAGAACACCCCTTTGTGAGAGGAGAAAAGCTCCCCACCATAGGCACTGAATTTAACTGTTGTAGAGAGGAACCACCCTGGTGATGCCCTGCCGGCAGATGGGGCACCGCCGGGGCTCAGGCAGCGCCTGGTAGCACTCGCTGCAGGAGCACACGTGCCCACACTCCAGGAACACACAGGATTTGGTGTTGCTCAAGCAGATGACACAGGCGTTTTTGAGTGTCTCTCCCCCCTCCACGTTCATTTCCTTCATGAGGCGCTCCTGGGCCTGCCGGAACTCATCCTGCATCTGCCTGAGGTGCTGCCGCTCGCGGTGGTGCTGGTATTGCTTCCGGAGGATGACAAAGAGGATGGCACAGGTAGCAAAGCCGAAAACCAGAGTCAGGATTTTCCAGAACCGAACGCTGGATTCTTGTCTGTGGAGCAAGGAGTCAAAATCCATGGTGCTCAGGTAGTAGGGCATGCCCTGCTTCGGGGGCTGCAGCTTGATGGTGGCGTTATCCAGGACCAGCTCACCCACTCCGGTCAGCGCTGTGCCCACCTTCAGCATCTGCTCTGTCTCCTGGATGCCCTTGGGGCGCTCCCCGCTGATGTAGTGGCCAATGACATCTGTGAAGGACTGGACAGAGGGGTGGAATTTCTCATACACCGTCTCCAGGCTAAGCTCGGCCGCATCCAGAGGCTTCATCACCCTCACAGTGATGCCAGCGGCGCCTTCCTCTGCAGGAACCAGGTCAAAGGGAGTTGTGTTGGTTCTCTGGTGGATGATCTTCTCATAGTCATTCCTGGAGAAGGGGACGAAGCAAAGATGAGGGTTAGTGTGTCCCTAAAGGCCTGTTTTGGGGATTGACAGATATGATGATCATCATCAGGGGGCTGGAGCACCTCCCGTATGGAGGTGAGAACATTGGGGCTGTTCAGCCTGCAGAAGAGAAGCTGCATTGAGACCTCAGAGCAGCTTCCAGTGTCTACAAGGATGCTGGAGAGGGGCTCTTCATCAGGGACTGGAGCAACAGGACAAAGGGTGATGGGTTCAAACTGGAACAGGGGAAGTTCAGGCTGGAGATAAGGCACAAGTTCTCCCCTGTGAGGGTGCTGAGGCGCTGGCACAGGGTGCCCAGAGAAGCTGTGGCTGCCCCATGCGTGGCAGTGTTCAAGGTCAGGTTGGACACAGGGGCTTGGAGCAAGCTGCTCTAGTGGAAGGTGTCCCTGTCTGTGGCAGGGGCTGGCGCTGGATGAGCTTTGAGGTCCTTTCCAATCCAAACCAGCCTGGGATTCTACATTTCTGTGATTCCATGGTAGAAACTACGGCAGTGCCTGTGAATGGTCACGTAGCAATTTGGGCTGCTGTGGGGCCAGGTCTGAAGCACCTCCACCAGTCTGCCCATGTGTGATGGTATTTCAGTGTGTCAGACCCTCTGAGGGCACTCTGGCTGCTGTGAAAGCTGGAGGTTTGTGTGCACTGGGCACATACCAGAGGTGTGTTGTTCGGTTCCACACCATTTTGTGCTCCTGCAGCGTCAGCTGCTGCACGACACCCTTGCAGTTCTCCACAAACTGGCTGCTCAGAGTCTCCTTCACGGACTGCACCACCCCTGAAAGAGAAACACAACGTGTGTGTGAGCTGCTCCCCAACTGCACACAGGAATGGGCAGGATCTCAACACAGTGGGGGACACAAGAGCCAGGAGCCCGTGGAATGTGCTGCCCAGAATCAGTGCCCACCTGATAGGGGGAATATAGTCTGGGCTGCAAAGGACTTTAAAGCTCATCCAGCTCCAAGCACCTGCCATGGGCAGGGACACCTTCCACGACAGGGAGTGAAAGGGGAAGGATGTGCCCGTAACCCCCCTCCCCGTATAGGTATACATATACACACACATATACATATATATATACCTGTGTAGCTGCATGCAGCAGCCCCTACCCTACCTTCGATGACAGCGTAGGGCACGCAGTGCCCCGGCGCCTCCACCAGCACCGCCCGTAGGTCCCCGTCCAGCCGCACCTTCCTGGCGCCCTGCGGGGGGGAAGCGGAGCCCGCAGCTCAGGCGGTGGGACGAGGCCGCGGCTCCGGCACCGGGACCAGGCCGCGGCTCCGCCGACGGGACCAGGCCGCGGCTCCGGCACCGGGACCAGGCCGCGGCTCCGCCGACGGGACCAGGCCGCGGCTCCGGCACCGGGACCAGGCCGCGGCTCCGGCACCGGGACAAGGCCGCGGCTCCTGCCCGGGCCCGTGCGTCCCCCCGGAGGCCCCCTTTACCCACCTGGAGGCCGCGGGCGACGCGGGCTCTGTGCCGGTACACGGAGCAGACGAGGGCGGTGAGCGCGGTGCTGGCAGCCAGCAGCGCGGCCTGTGCCAGCGACGGCCGCCCGCCGCCCTCCATGGCCGCTGCTGTTACCACGGCAACCGGCTGCGGGTGATGACGCACTCAGCGGCGCTCTGGCGGGTGACGCCACCACCATAGAGACGCCGGGTCCTCCAGGGCGGGCGGGGGGACTCAGCTGGAGATGGAGGCGCAAAGGTTCCCCCCAAAAGGGCTTTGTTTTGGGGACCCAGACCCCCGCTCCGCAGCCCCATGGGGCCTGAAGGGGTCTGCCCATATCCCGGCCTCTATCCCGGCTCCCCCATAGTGGTAAATCCAGCATATGGGGGGGAGCAGGACAGATTCCACCCCCCCCGGGTGCTGGAGGGGGGAACAAGCTCCATAAGCTCCAGCTCCACAAGCTGGATCCATCAGGATCTTGGTATGGGGCCCAAATCCTAACACCCCCCCATGGCACTGGGGGAGCACCCCAGGGTGTCCTGCCCCCCCCACCCCAAAGAGCCGGGGGGAGGGGGGGAAGCCCAAATCCCACCCCCTGCAAAGCCTGGGGGGGGGGTGTCAGGCCAAAGCCACCCCCTCCTATGGGTCCAAACACCAGCCCCATAGCGCCTTGGGGAGCACCGTGGTGTGGGGCAGCCGGCCCCCACCATAGCCCCGAAGCCCCGCTCCCCCGTGTTGAAGCCATGGCTGGGCATGGGGTCTATAGGGAAGCAGCCCCCGGACCCATTTAAGAGGGTCCATCTCGCACAGCCCATGCAGGGTCTTTGTCAGCCCTGTGCTGGGCGGGGGGGACACGACACACAGAGACCCTGTTTCCCGCCCCCGCCCCCCCATTCCCTTTGCTATTGCTTATTCTGGAAAAGAAGCAAAACAGGAGGAAAACGCAGTGATTTGGGGTAAATGAACTGATTTTCAGGCCCTGGTGCTGCTCTTGGGGTGGGAGGTTGGGGCTGTGGGCAAACCCCACTCTGCAGTGGGGATCCAAGGGGCCGAACCCCCCTCACAGCCTTGTGCCACCCCCAGCTCTCTATAGATATATAGATACATATATATAAAAGCAAGTTGCCATGGCTACAGCGAGAGCTCTGCCAGCCTTGGTGCTGCAGGGAGAGTGCAGAGAGCGCTGGGTACCCCCAACCCCCTTTCAGCTCCCCTTTGGAGGGGTAAATTCGGTTTAACCCCCCCATTTTCCTCGGCGCTGAGCTTAACTCTTCCTCTCCCATGGTGCAGGCGAGACACAGGCGCTGCTACACCGCAGGAAACGCACGTTGGTTTATTATGGCCGCTGTGGAGGAGGCACGAGAGCAGGTTTGGGTGTGGGAATGGGGGGGTACATCATACATGTACCCCCCACCAAGGGCTCTGCCTTGCGAATGAAGCCGCTGTCTTGTCCACATCCATCCCCAGGGGGGTCCAGGTTCAGCCGGTCCCCGCCATGGGGTGAGCATGGCTCAGCACACCATGGAGGCTGCAGCCCCGCATCTCCCTGGCCAGGCGCAGCACAGCCGCACGCTCAGCGCCATCCCCTCGTGGTGCCCCGCTGCCGAAGGCCTCATCCTCCTCCTCCTCCAGGATGGAGCTGAGGCGTGGGGCGCAGCGGGTGCGCTCGGCAGGAGGGCGGTAGGGACACTTGGCATTGAGCAGCCGGCGCAGGGGCACCAAGGGCACGATGGCATCGCCCAGGAGCTGCTGCTGGACGTGGCGGAAGTCATTCTGCCTCTTGAGCCGCTTGAACTCGTTGAAGGCGGACGAGGAGGTCTGGTAGAGGAGCAGGGCCATGGCGCGCGCCTTGTCAGCCTTGGACACCAGGACGGCGTGGCATCGCAGCACCACCGCCTTGTTCTTCACTTGGTGCCTGTAAACCCAAGCGAACACCTTGGGGTGCCGGCGGTCGGCGGCGCAGTAGGTGATGCGGTGCAGGAGGTACGCGTGGCCTGGCCGCCGGGCCCCCTTCTCGCACGGGCTCATGCGAATGCCTTGAGGTCCCAACGTCAGCTTCATCTTCACCCCGCTGGCTCCCGCGTCGCTTTTCGCCCAGATCTTGCCCACCACCTCCTCCGTGCAGCCCTCGCCCTTGGCGTGCAGGGTGACGGCGTTGCCCAGGTACCTCACCGTGTACGTCGGGTCCTCTTTGTTCAGCTCCACTTTCTGACGCTTGCCACGGAAGACGCTGCCCAGCCGCTCCAGCGGGCATTCGGGCAGGAGGTCAGGGCAGGAGCGCAGGAACCCGGCCAACAGAGCAGCGTAGCTCAGCCCCGGCCCCAGGCTCTTGCTCTTGCACTTATGTTCGTTCTCCACCAGCACAAACTTGCTCCGACGCCAGGGCAGCATCTCTGCTGCGCCGAGGGTCACTCCACGTTCCTCTAATCCTGGCCGCAACAGCCCCCACCGACCCGCTTGCAAGCAGAGAGGGTCCCCACACACCTCCCCGCACCCCAAATCTGGTTTCTGGGGGGTTGTCCCAGCACCCCCCCGCCAGGGTGTGTGTGTGTGCGTGTGAAGCCCCTACCCCAGCGCAGTGGGATGTGGATGCTGCTATCCCGGTGCCGTCTGCTCAGCGGAGGATGCGGAGACGCTGCTTCCTGCGCCTGCTGGTGGGATCGGCGGCTGCGGGGATGCAGCTCTCCGAGGGCTGCTCCACCTCCCCGCGTCGCCCCGGCCCCGAGGATGCGGGGAAACGCCAGGAAACGTCGGCAAACGTCCCCCTCCTCCCAGTGCGCGCCGCCGGACGCGCGCTCGCTCCGTGCTCGGGTAAGGAAATAGAGATGCTGGGAAATAACCACACTCCTCCCTCCATCCATGCGGCAGCCGGACCCCAGAGCCAGCTCCAGGGGGGGAATCAGGGCAGGATGCAGGGGAGGATGTTGGAGAGGGTTGGATGTCAGCTTCTGGCCCTGGTATGAGAAAAGAGGGGGGATTCTCCCCAGACCCCAGTGTTGCACGAGGGGTTTGCAGATCCTGAAGGTTTGCTGGCAGTTTTTTTGCTCCAGAAACCTCATTTTTTACCCCATTATACCCAACCCAGGCAGGCCTCCTCGCTGCTCCTCTTGGACTGAGTTTTTGGCTTTTCACTTGTTGCTTTTCACTCCATCTGAGGCCTTGTGACAGTTTTTCTCCGGAGAAAATGAAATGTTGCCCCACAGCACAGCCTAGGGGGGATTTTGGGGGAGCTGTGTGGGGGTACCTGTGAGATTTCAGCCCTACTGTGGAGCCTGAGGCTGTTCAGGGTTCAGCTCTTAGCTCAACACCTGTTTTCCACCTATTCACCTATGAGGCTTCTTGTGGATGCAGCAAGGGTACCCCTGGGCTTGGGGACACACAAAGAAGCCTTGGGATTGAAACATGGGGAGCAGAAAGGGGTAAACCAGCAGGTTTAGTCCAGTTTAGGCTGGGTTTCCTTTTCTCTCCCAGGTTTTGGGGGCATCACACCACACGATGGGGCACAGGAGCATCTGCGGCCCATTTCAGCTGGGAAAACAACCAGGATTTGCACTTGAAAAGATGAAAATAAGGCTCTGCGCTGATTCAGGGCTCCCAAAGCCTCTTCCAGCTGCCTGTTGCCTACCCTTGCAAGTACCTAACTGTTGTCATTAGGTTCCAGGATGAAGAGTGTGCAGAAGGTAGGTTGTACCATTATCCTATGGGACAATACTGATCTCAGCATCCCAGATTTGATTTCTTGGTGTCCTCTCACTGGCCCACACTCCATTCGCAGCTCAAGCATTTGTACTACACCAGAGACTGCTGCCAGTTCAGTTCCATGTCCCAGCCTGTCGTGGCTTGTCAGCAGCAACCCAGCACCAAGATTTGCTCCTAAAACCAGCAGGGAAGGTCAAAATCTTCCCTAAATCCAGCAAACTGGACAAAACCCACAGTAATAAATCAATGAGGGCTGGAATATCCATTTGTGCCGCCAGAAAATGGAGCAAGAAGCTCCTCCAGCAAGGGAGAGGAAGAGATATCTTTAATTAAAGAGCAATTTGCTGATCAGCCCAGCATCCTGGGAGCTCTTTACCCCATGGGGGCTGATTCCCATGGAAGCACCAGCCGAATTGGGGTTGAGGGTATCCCAAAATGGGTTTTATCAGCTCTACCTTCAGCCAGCTTTCCCTGCTCCCTGGCAGCAGTAGTTAAAAGAAGTGGGAATATGTGGTGTGTATATGTATATATATATATATAAAATATCTACATTATTTCTTCTGTTTTCAATCAAATTAATGTATTTCTTTTGATCTCACTGATCAGGACCTGTTTTTTCTTCCCCCCCAGGGGTAATTTAATGACATTTTCACCGTGAAGCAGCACAACCAGTTTTCAACTGGGAATGAAAGGAAAACAATACATTGAGGCGGCGGCAGTGGAAAAATGCTTCACTGGGATGAAGAAAGGAGGAGGTACAAAAGGGACAAAGTGGAAAGCATGAGGCAGCAGATGGGGAGGGGACACAGGACACCATGAGCGTGATGCTTGCCGGGTCAGGGCTGTCCCTGGGGATGCTCCCCATGGTTCACTGCCGGGGCATTATTCCGGCAGTGCTGCCCAGCCTGTTTTCCAGGCGAGGAAATATTTAACCACGGTGTCAGCGGGCAGGGCAGGCAGGGGCAGGAATGGAGGGTGACAGGCAGCACCCAGCCACTGCTGCTCCTCCGAGAGAGCACCTACAGCTCCTGCTGCGCCGCAGCCAGGAGGCCAAGAACTGTGCCTACTGCCCCTACAGCAGGTTCCCGGTGGGCGCTGCGCTGCTCACAGCCAGTGGGGAGATCTTCTCTGGTAAGCTGAGGCTTGTGACCCCCCCTCCTTGTGTTTTGGGGTCCCTTTGGGCATGATTGGGGTGCAGAGGGGTTGGTGTGAGGTGCTGCACCTCCCTGAGTCACCTCTTTGGCAGTTGCCACCCCAGAGCTAGCCAAAGATCATGGTGAATGGGAAAAGAGGAGAATGCATTGGGAACAGCCCAGGATGGGGTGTTGCACACTGAAAATGTGGGGGGTTTTTTGCAAATTCACTAATAAATAGCTTACTTGGAGGGTTTTGGGGTGGCTGACTGGGTGCTGGGGACTCCCCCACAGGGTGCAACGTGGAGAACGCCTGCCACAGTCTTGGGGTGTGCGCCGAGCGCACTGCCATCCAGAAAGCCATCTCCGAGGGGCACACCAGCTTCAGGGCTATGGCCATCACCAGGTAAGGGCACAGCAAGGGATGGGAATAGTGGGGGAAGGGGAAAACCTTCTATGCACCCAAGGGGCAGCTTCTGCTGCAGCAACCCCAGTGTTCTGCTGGGGGGATATAGGTTTTTGCACGGTCGTTTTGGAGGAATTGGGGTGAAATGTGCTGTAGCTCTGTATTTATTGGCACAGGAAGGTCTTCTGCAGATGTTTCTCCCCCTACCTCTGGTCATAAGACTGAGCTCTGTGCCCTTCTCCTTTGGCAGTGACTTGGGGGACACCTTCATCGTACCCTGTGGTGCCTGCAGACAAGTGATGAGAGAGGTGATTGTGCACATGGGAGACCTGTGTCTCATCCCCTGACCCCAGGAATCTCTCCCTAAATCACCCCGAGGTGCACACATGGGGGTTGTAACCCCCTGTCACCAGCCCTGGGCTCCTCAAACTGCACATTCCTCTGGGTAAAGGGTTTTCCTCCCTGTCCCTTGGGAGCGGGTGCCCAGGGTAATCAATTAACTCACCCTTCCCAGGGGGTTTATTCCTGCTGAGACCTCCATGTGCAGAGTTTGGCTCCGGAGCTGTTGCCATGACTTTGTCAAGTCTAAAAATGAGGGTTTTCCTGCAAAAACCAAGCTCCAAGTGGAGCCCATCCCACTCTCACCTCACTCCTCCCCACTGGCACCCCAGCCTCTGCAGTGCTTTTTGGGGTGGTTAATATTTAATGGGTGGCAGGGCTCAGATTTAAGACCAGACTCAGCAGGTTTGGAGGCATCAGAGCTCACTCTGAGGGGGCAAACCCACACAATGTGAGCCCAAAATACCCCCTGCGAGAGGTGATGCTGAAAAGCTGACCCAAAACACATGCAATAAAGCGGGATGCTCCCTGTGGATGTGGCCAAAAAGGGCTCTGGAGCAAGGTGCTCTAGTGGAAGGTGTCCCTGCCCATGGCGGGGATTGGAACTGAATGAGCTTTAAGGTCCTTTCCAACCCATTCTATGATTCTATGATTGTTTGGGTAATTTGAAGAAGAAACGGAGGTTTTGCACAAGCACTTCTCCCCTCTCTTCCCCTCAGTTCGGCACAGATTGGGATGTCTACCTGACCAAAGCAGATGGCAGCTACATTGTGAAGAGCCTGGAGGAGCTACTGCCACTCTCCTTTGGCCCTGAGGACCTGAAGAAGGTGTGAGCAGTGTGGCTGCACCAGCCATGGCTGTTCGGCAGCAGGGGAGGATGGTTTTCCCCCAATTCCCTAGTGTGTAAGCGGCTTTTTGGGAATGATGCAATGGGAAATGCATTTATAGTGTTAAATTAACCATTCCTCTCCTCGTCTTCTGATTCAGCACTGAACAAGTGAAATCAACCTGTAGAAATGCCATGTTATTAGGAAAGAAAAGTGTCCAGGTACTGCTGTAGGCGAGGGGGTAGTTCACAGACAGAGAAGAGTTTGATGCACAGCTCAAGCTTGGGCTTGTTGATACAGAAACCACTCCTAAATTGTGCAAAGTCATTGTAGCGGAAAAACGCTGAGTATTTCAGCTCCAAAGGAGCAGTAAAAGCAAAAAGGAAAGGCTCCATCAACCCCGGCAGTTATTAATAAGCCAGTTGAGATTAGGTTACATGCTGGAACTGGTTATCACACTGAACGTGTCCTTTGCTCGCTTCACTCCTGCTTATTTTCTTTGCCTTTATTCAATTTGTGGGAATGAAGAGGGAGAGGAGGTTTTGAGGGCTTTGGGAGGGTTTTCCATCTCCAGAGTAATGCTGTTTTCTGATCGCACTATTAATCGAATCATGCATACTGACAAATGAATGTGTTACAGCTCGCAGCCAGCACACTGCCCATGCCCAAGTGAAATAAAAGCAGTCCTGGTTTATCTCCTGTGGTTGCAACCAATGATGAATCCCGGGGCAGGGGAAGCGGGTGCCTGGGCAGAACAGGAGGGTGCTTGTGCTGCAGGTAGGACATGGCCAGGACCCTGCATGGCCCAGTGTGGCCAGGGCAATGCTGTCCACACAGCCAGTGCCTTCCTGCCCTCCCCTGCATGGGCCATGCCCAGCTCTGACCTGGGATGTGAGGGTGCTGAGGCGCTGGCACAGGGTGCCCAGAGAAGCTGTGGCTGCCCCAT
>WYDI02027066.1:0-13276 GCA_009867235.2 Psittacus erithacus | reverse complement strand
GTAAGACTGCTAATAGACAAGTGTGGGAGAATCTGTGACAAACGAGCTTGACTTTTGGCAAGAGTTTCAATTAATTCAATATCAAAAATCAGATATCTGAGTCTATCATACAGATCTTCAAAGAACAGCAGTAGTCATTTGTCCCCTCACTAAGCACTTGCTGATCAAACATCTGGGTTCAGCACAGGAACAACTAGACGAAGTCTGATAGCTTTTGTTTTAAAGGAAGTCAAGTTTCATCATCCTACAGTCATTTCTAACTCTGAATTCTTAGTTTCTATGAACCTGAGATTTTCAGGGGCAGATACATTCATTAATCTTCAGTTCATGAACCTGTTTAGCATGAATCCATCTTTAACTTGGAAATCTGTATTGGTACAACTTTAATAAGTGCTTGACCACCTTTCTGAATTAAGCTGTAGATGAACCTTTAAACATTTTAAACTTTTAAACTTTTTAAACATTATGCTTTAAAACTAAGGTGAGATCAAAAACTTGTAGAGAAACATTACATAGGCAGGGATTGCTGGGTACGTTTAGACTTGGTGGCATTTTATGTAGTCTGGTGTGTCAGGAAGAACTTTAGCTAAAGTGTACATTATGTGTAACACGAAATGTTACAAGAAGCAGCCAAACCAAAAGCAGCATGTTCATGTTGCTAAGCTTACTGCTCTGGTTTTCATCCTGTCGGAGAATTCGAGAGGATAAAAAACAGATGAACAATACATTTCTCATTCCTTTGTTTACTACTACCTAAAGAAACAAACATTTTTTACATGTTTTAGAAAACTGGCAGTGTATTTCCCTAAGGGAGACACCAACACAAATAGTCCTTTATAAATGCTGATGATAAAGACAGAATCATGGATGTTCCTCTTTTATAAATGTATGTGAGCACGAAGGAGTTACATTGCTTCTCCAGTAATGTCACCTGTGATGGATCCAGAGTAGAAAGTAAAGCCTCTGATGCTTGCTCTAGTACCATAAAATCCACACTCTTCCCATCCAACGTATACACTCATACATGCCCCCATCTGTATTAACACTTCAGGTCAAGTAATCATCATGAAAACATGCAAAAACATTTATGTGGGACATTACATATATCCCACCATTATTCACAAATAGGAGCACAGCCAAGCCAAAACCATGCATGTTCAGTCCATGTCTATTCACTTTTCATTGTCCTCAGCCAGATTTTATCGCCAGAATGTCAAGCATTGCAGAAAGCAATATGGAAAAACATAAATCTGATCCTAAAACCCCTAAGACTGGCTTATGAATCAGGCATTGGGCACATGCTTGTATGCTCCTTTTAGTTTCATTTACTTGCCTTTTTTCTTCTTTATAACTACGTCTTCCAGCTGATTCAAATGTAACTCACTCACAAGGAACTGACATTTTTCCAACTTCACCATACTTTAAGTCATCAACATTTAACACTAGACAACATTATAAGTGACTTCTTTTAAACTTGCTACCAGAACCAAGAGGGTAAGAAAGAGACTTGTGAATTTTTATTTGTTTTAATGTAAATTGAAATTTCCACCTCCTTGTATGCTTCAGCAAACTAACATTTGCAAAAGTAAAGAATTTGATAAGATTACCAAGATTAGAAGAGAGTTACGCCGATGTCCATTCCTTTATTTGGGTGTTTATTTTAATCACAGTTATGAAGCTTGGAGTTTCATGCCTCAATTTTCTTTTGAAGGGCAAAAAATTATTATTCCAAAATTAAAACACAAATGCATTCTATGCATCAAAATATATGGGTATTCAAAGTGAAAATGATTAAATTTCACTATTCTCGGTCCTTACTGACATGAATTACAGGAAACTCATATCTGACTGATCAACCTAGGACCCAAAAGATTCAAGTGAAGATATCCTATACCTGGCATTAATGCAAACTCTTCGAAGTATTGTAAGACCTGGGGACAAACCAAGACTTCTTCATGGTCTTTTCTGGAAAGAAAAGGAAGAAAGAAGGGGCAAATAACAGCTCAGGGTGCTACACTAATGCAGGATGTACATAACCTTCTAAAAAATCCATAATTCCTGGAAAATGACATTTGTTCCTCCCGTCCTTGATACAAATTTAACACTGATTTCATTACATCAATAAAATTTAAAACTGATTAGCTAGTTGAACTAGGACAGTGTTAGTAGATCTGACAAAATATATATCATGCTTATATCGTCCTAATTTCATATAGTCCTGTTTAAATTCCTCTATGGAATTTTGGTAACACTATTAGTCATAAGGAGAAACTATCCCAGAGGTTATTTGAAATACTTGGCTCACCATGTTGCAGCTAGTATTGACCTGGTATTTTTAAAGGCTGTAGTTTATCAGCCAATCTACCTTTCTATCAGTTGATCTACAGAACACATCTAAGTTCTTTCTCTTATTCAGTATAGTTTCTTAAATTTCTTTTATTTTCAATTGAGCAATGTATGTGTAATTAACGTGTTGCATGCAACTCATTCTTGATCTCACCCTTTGCCCAGAGGCAGGCAAATATTGCTATAGAACATTCTCTTTTGGTAGGGCCAGATGGATGCATGCACCTTTCTTATTGCAGAAATCATGGTAAGATGCACCTGGTTTGAACGGAAAACAGACCAATATTTGGGATAATCTGTTGAGCACTCCATAGTCTCTCACTTTTTTTCAAGGAAATTCTGTCCTGTACAAACAAGCTTCTGTTATGGTTTCTGTCAAATTTTGCCAGAGGACAAACCTTATTGACCACAGCAAATATGGGTGAGGTAAAGTTGGACTCAAAGGTTCTCAGTTTTTCCCCTATTCGTCAGACTAATTTTTCCCATTCCTTCAGTAGTGTTTAGTATCTTTTCTGGGGACATTAAATGTCTGATGTTTTCTCAAGAACAAGCTAAAACAAACATACCTGACTTTGAATGCCAAAATGGGGGAACTGGATATGTATCAAAATTAAATCTCTGAAAACAGGAACATTTGAGAAGTAGATATTTTCAAGATATTTAAACTACCATAATTTTTCACAGAGTTAAGTGTTTATAAAGTCATCATAAAGTTTGCATAATATTTCTCCAACGACATGCTCATCCTGGCTCCTTATTATATCCAGGACACAAGGTATTTGTCTAGGTGGGATGAGGTATGTCATCAGTGCTTGGATGTGCTCTCACCTCTCAGAGTTGATGCAGAGGTCTCTGTAACAATAAGCTCATACCCCAGACCCAGAATCACACCTAACTTCAGGCAATTAGCTGGAGTGCCTCTATTAGCAGGTGTCACACTGAATTCTTTAACAGACCATAGAGAAACAGAGACACCTTACAATTGTTCTCTGCAGGTGCCTATGTGGGGGATTTTTTGCTTGTGACACAGGAGATCTAAGACGAATGCTAAACTAGGTTCCTCAGTCAGAAATGGGACTTAAACCCTGGCTTCAATTTATACTTTGATGACTTTCTATTATCACCATGTAAAAAACCTCAGCCATTCAAAGCACATGATCAGGAGGTAACTGCTGTTCTTGATCATCTGAAGATGCAACATTTGAAAAAACCATTACCACAGCAGTGCTTCTAAAATCAAATGAGCTTCCCAGTCCATATGGTGTCCAGGGTCAAATTCATGAGCAAAACAATTCCATCCTAACTGATCAGGATGTTTCACAGCTGCTCTGCCTCCTTGTTACAAAGCAAGTATAGTGCACCAGTGAATCTGATGCCAACTGTAAATCTTATAAATATGAAATAGCCCAGAGAGTCAAATTCATCCCTGATTGAGATGCATTAACCTTATTCACTATCTTGTGTCACTTGTTTTATAACTTTGCAGTGGTGTCAGCTTTGTTTAGGATGTACTGCCATAACAGTGATAGGGAAATGGCATGAAATACAGTAGTTATTCAGGTCTGTAGGTGGTTTATGCTTGTACAACCATTAAGCAAGAGAGAAATCAAACTGCTAGTGACTAAATGTCTTCTTCATGCAGCAACCTGCAGTTCATAATTTGGCTGGTATCACTTACACTATGCAAAAGACATCACAGCCAACTATCGTATCCGGCATTCCCCTGATTTAGTCATAACTTTAACTGTCATATTATGATACTCCCCCCTTACTTCATATTGGACTTTTCTTAAACCTACAGTAGGGAAAAAAAAAATTCCCTCTGTTTCTATTTATGTTCTTTGTCCTAAGTGGAGATTTATTTAATAAAGGGCATGGAATAGATTCTTCATAAAAGTACTAAAATATATTAATCACTTCACTTTTGTCTGTGGAAAGGGAGGTGGGAAAAGGAAGAAAGCTTTATATGAAAATGATTAAATTGGGATTGTTTGAACTCATTATTGGAATTACCGAGCTTTCTGTTCACTTGAAAGAAAAGTTCAGGTCAATTATGTGCGTTCACTACATGTTCTTATTTTTCTAATAGCCTAAAGATAGAAGTAGGATTTCTTATATTAAATGCAGTCGAGGCATGAAAGACATTTTATTTCTGCAGCAGAAGTGAGCAGAAGGAACAAGTTTGATTGCCCTATCTCAGAAAAGAAAAAGGTCAAAATCTCATATTCAGCCATATGCAGATGTCCAGTTAAAACCCTGAGCGATACTGCAGCTCTATTAAACCCTTGAGATGATGCTTATGCGCTGTGGCAGCCTTGTACCAGGGTGAGACATGTTTTCTGTGATACGGTACAAGGAGGGTTTTTCCATAAATATGCAGTAGCCCGTGGTACCACTGGATGGCAATGGTTACATTTGTCACTAACACTTTTTAACTCCTCTCCAGTCACTGTGATCTTCTGTAAAAAGGCTGCAGCACTGAGGACCTGGTTTTCTTCCAGCAAAGCTATTGAGAACTTTTCCATTGCTGCCTGCCAGAGCAAGATTAGACTTAATATCTTTTAAAGAATGGGTAAGTACTGCCCAGCTTTCTCCCATGTTCGTGCTTTTAACGGTGTCGGTAGAGACCCTCACAGTATGGTTTGCAGGTTGCTGAGCTTTGGCAGCTTTCTGTATGTGAGGCAAAACAGTCTTTGGGCTGTTCTAGCATTGTGAGAGTGCAGAAGAGAGGAGGTGGCATCTCACCATCATCTCCTCGTATGCCTCACCTGCCACATGTGCAATGAAGCAGCTGACTGAGCTGGTTTATGGCAGCAGCAGCAGCTTTCCCCACAATAAGAATTTGCCCCTGACCTCTTCTGCTCATCTCACACAGGTAACACAAGACGGACAAGCTGTACTCAGGAACTATAGCTTATCAATGTCTTCCTTTTCCTTAATCTTCTCTGCTTTGTTCAAAAGACCAGACTTTCCAATTATGCATCAGTTGTGCTCAGGTTCTTATTCATAGAATCATAGCATGGTTTGGATTGAAAATGACCTTAAAGATCATTAAGTTCCAACCCCCTGCCATGGACGGGCACGTCTTCCACTAGACCAGGTTAGGGTTAGGCCTTGAACACTGGCAGAGCTTCTCTGGGCAACCTTTGCCAACGCCTCACCACCCTCACAGTAATGAACCCTCTATTGTGGAGACAGGAAGATTTTCAATGGCTCATTCATTTTTCTTCTGATCAACGCAGCGACACATAATATGTTTGCAAACCTATGTGCTCAGTTTTGGATCAAGTGGCAAAAAAATTTAATCTCTGTGATTTATAGACCTGTAATTTATCAGGTTTTTTAGCTTCATACAGATGGTAAGCAGCAAATCTGCAGGCTCGAAGTGCAGAGAGACAGGGATGCTTATCATACAGTGTTTCTGGGAGCTCGACCAACAAATACTGTTGCAAACAGCAGCATCCAATGTTTGCAGCTAAGATTTGCATTGCTTATTTGGTATTGGTGTCTCAGTTGTGTCTGATCACAGAAGGTGCTTGGATCTTTGTATTTCTAATTCAGAAAGTCTGGTGTTATTGGTCTTCAAAAGCGGCAATCATTCAGACAGAATAGGTCAAATGTGAACATTATAGATGTTATTTTGTTGTTATGATGGAGTTTTAGCTCTTCTGTTGTGAATTAGGAAGAATATCAGCTGTGAATTTGCAAATCTAAAAGTTGTAATAAATCTATTCTATGTTTCCAAAGGCATGAAATAAAACATCATTTCTTGTGAGATGTGCCAGATAGTCATAGTCATTGTATTATTGGCGCTATTAACAATACAGAGAAGTAAACACACCTGTGGTGGGATTCACCTGACCTATTTTATGAACCTACGCTGTCAGAACATAACTGTACTTACAAACATTTAGCTCCACTCACTGAGTCTAAGAACAGTGTCCAAGTTTAAGTGATGTGAATCCCACTGTTTCTGATGCTTTTTGACTGCAGCTGAGGAAGAGTACAGCATGCTAGAATGTTTCATAAAACGTGCAATGGTTAGATACTGTTGATGCTGTTAGTATTAGAAGTTGCTTTGTGTCATTATAATGGAGATTGTCTTCTCTATATGTGCTTACCTAGGAAAGTTTTTATTTTCTATAGGTCCAGGATAAGACAATAATGAATCAGAAGCTTCATGGCAGAGCTCCACAGTTGTCTTTTATTTGTAGGATGATAGAGTCATTCAGGTGAGAAGGGATCTCAGAAAAACCCTAGTCAGTCTGAGCCCTGCTCAGAGCAGGGTCAAACCAGTTTGCTCAGCACTATCCCCAGTCTGGTCTCGAAAACCTTCAAGGACAGAGATTTCAAACCCTCCCCATGTCCCTGTTTCAATGTTTAATTATCCCCATAATGAAAAAAAATTCCTCATGTCTGTTCTTCTTATGTATTTCTATTCTGTTTAAATTTATTACTATTGTCTCTTGTCCAGCCACTACAATTTTCCATGATTATCCTGACTCCATCTTCTCAGTAACATTCTCTTCAATATTGATAGGATCCTATCAGGTCCCACCAAGCCAACACTTAGCATGTCATCACTGACCAAGTGATACAGCCCCTGACCATCCTCATGGCCCGCTGCTAAACTTGCCCCAATGTATCAATGTCTTGCCTGGTTTGGAGGCTCAAAATTGTACACAGCACTTTGGAAATCTTTCTCGCAGTAGAAACTCATTCCTGTTTTGACCTACATACCATTGTGAAGACCTGAGATTCCTGCCCCTACTCCTTCACGTTACGGGTCTAACCATAACTGGGCTGTAAACACAGACACGCACTGTGTTTTTTTGCTTCCTGCATGGAAATGTGAAGTATTCATGGCTGGCAAAGTGGAGTCATGAGCTGGTCTGTATAATGACAGTGGGAAAAAGGCTAAGAAAAGCTGATGTAATAATTCACAATCTTTATAAATCAACAGCAATCAACCTTCTCGTGCATGATGGAAGGACAAGAAGTACCTTTGAGGATATGTGCCGAAATATCTGCCCTCGATCAAAATGATGCCTCAAAGAAAATTCTAGGATGCCATGCTGAAAACTGCAAGTAAAACGCTTCATTTTGTGAAATGAGGTTCTCTCTGAAGTGAAAACAGGCACAGAGAGCAAAACTGCGCACCACTTCCACCTCTCATTCTCAGACAGGAAAGTATACACAATTTTAAATTGAGAAAAACATTAGATCTTTTTTAACTCACTGGGGAAGTCATGCCATCTGACTTTAGGCTCATGCCTGGCAAACTTCTGCATGTGAATGAGTTATCTACAATCTCCTGTTAATAGGGAGATATAGTCCTTCTTGGGTACAGTTTTCATCCTAAAGTGGGTATTTAGATATCATATTGTTAACTCCAGTCTGTAAAATCTTATGCTTTTATTGTAAGGAGAGCAGTGGATGACGGATTCAGATCTGTACTTTTAGCATCTAAGGGCTTTAGGGACTTTTAACAGTTACAGGATTTAGTGTTAATTCATCTGCTCCACAAAGTCAAGAGCTAAGGCATATGAAAAAGGGAAATGGTGTGGAAACAAGGTGAGCATGGCAACTCAAGGGGAACAAAGGAGACGTGAGAAGGGGGAAAATCTTGGTGATGGGATGAATGAATGGAAAAGGTGTATAAGAAATAGGCAAAAGTTGTAACTGACTGTATCATTGTTCTCTATTATGTCTATCTTGTGGGAAGTTTTGGTTTGGGTTGTTTTGGGGTTTTTTTAAATCTTTTCCTGTTAATATGGTTTTCTTAAATGTTTTCCCTCAGTTCCATCCATAGTTCAACCTTCCTCTTTCCTCCCACCTCCTCCACACACTCACTCTTTCCTCCTCCCACACCCAGAATGCTTGACCTTTCACTGATATCAACCATAAATTAGCTGACCCAGACCAGAACTTTAATCATGAGAGCAGGCTGTAAGGAAATGGATTTCCGTGAAGACTTGTGCAAGTTTAAAGGTACATTATTTTAGTTCACCCAAAAATGTTGAAAATGCAGCTTTATTTGAGGAAAAGGTTGCTTGCAACAATGTGAGAAAGAGACTGAAAAATGCTTTCCAGTTGGTGAAGGACCATCTCACAGATCTTGTAGGCAGCTTTTTCTTAGCCTCCAGCATAAAAGGAAGATGTATTTGTGATAAACTTTTTGACTCTAGGAGATTCGGCATTTGGATGATAATTCTCAGGATTGGGTCTATCTAAGGTTTGGAGTTATAGCACAGTTTTCCTAAGAGTTTAGCAAAATAACATAGGTTAGATACTCACCTATGGTGAGTTTAGAATGAGATCCATTCAGAGCTGTACTTGCAAGTCTCCATCAGTACCCAAATGGCTAAGCCATTTTTAGCAGACAATTTACATGAACTCTGGGCCTTCAGTATTGCCTTTGTTACACAGTAGCCTAAAAGATGGGGAAATACTTTCTCTTATTTGCAAGGAAACACCAGAAGTAGATTACAATGACTCCACTAAAATGATTTAAGGAGGAAGATTTTAGCCTCAAGCCTACCCACTCTACTCCAATGTGGTACCCATCATAGAACACAGAATGATAGAATGGTTTGGGTTGGAAGGGATCTTGAAGGTCATCTAGTTCCAACCATAGGCAGGGACACCTTCCACTAGAGCAGGTTTCTCCAAGCCCTGTCCAGCCTGGCCTTGCCCTCTCCCAGCAATGGGGCATCCACAACATCTCTGGACATACTATATATACTTGGTTAACAATTTAACAGTATCTGCCTAAATTAAGATGGCAAACTATACTGCGTTCTTCTAGTACTCTCTGCTAGAGAATACAGAGTCTGGACTACTGTGTAATTAACATGAAACTCAGCCTGGTCTCGTCGTCCGCTCATTATCGCTTCTCCAGTTCCAACCATTTGCATTCTTTCTCCTGGGAGCCAGACCGTGTATGCTGGAGATCTATCAGTGAAGACATTAAATGAATGAGGCTTGCACTGGAAATGAGGCCAGGTTCCTTTCCCAGACTGCTGACTATCTGTTATGAAATACTACAGAGATTAGTCAGATCTTCTTGGTACAGAAATCTCATCTTGGACATCCCTTAAAGGGAAGATGGTCACTTATCTTCTTAGGTATCTCTGCTCATTCATAGCCCTTGTAATCTGACAAGGGCTGGGATTCATGGTTAGAGACAGTGGGTGAGGGATAAAAAGTAGTTTGCTTTGCTCTCAAACAAACTTGAACGAGAGAAAGCTGAGGGAATATATTGTCTTTACTCCCATGGAGATCATGTGTGGGATAGAAGAGGTAAAGATTTCATTAGAGTCAACGTGAAGATCCAATCTAATATGGCCGAGTTAAACACAGCATTTATGGAATGACTTTCTGAAGTGAAAAAACCCTACCTTACAGATCATTCCTTCTTATTAATGCCTCCTACCCATAATGGTAAAAGATACTAGAAAACAGAAGGTATCAGAAAGCAAAAGCTGATACATTTTTTCCTCCAAATCTTTCTAAAGAAACCTCTCAATTGTCAACTATAGTGAGAAATTTTAAGTCCAAAAGTGAATACCCCCCTTATTTCTATTTATGGTTATACCAATATACCAATGTTTATGCAAGCCTGCAGTGGCTGTATTCAAGTCTCAGAGAACAAATGGGGACCATATACTAGGTATTAAAGAAAAACAATTGGTGGGCAACCAGAGCTCCCTGCAACTGGACATGCAGCCTTTAGCACCAAGTTCATAAACTATTGCCATCTAAAGCAAAGGGCATGACTTTAAAATTGCAACCTCTGTTCCAGCTACGTGTTCTGTTGTTTAGATGTAGTACATGTTGAACAATAAAGTGTAGACATTTTTTAGCCATCAAAGCAACCCCTAGGTCCTGTCCAGCAGACCTGACATCAGAAGGCTTGTTGAATCAGTCCCACTGGTAGCAGTCATTGTGGTTATATATAATGTTTACACTTCTCAAAGAGAGAGAAAAAAGAACTACGATGCAGACTAAAACCTCTCACATGCCTTCAATTACACCGACATTTACTACAGAAGCACTCTTTATCCTCCATGCTTCTGAGTGATTGTTTGAATTCAGTCAGTGGAGTCTAGTCTTAACTTTGATGTTTCAAAAGCTCGAAGAAAAACTATGCAATTAGAAAAAAAATATCTAATCAAAAGAAAAAATTATGTGATCTGAAAATAGTTGCAGGAGTGAGAAGGGGAGGGGACGGAGGTACATATTAAGAGCTTGCTTTTAACTCCATGAGAAGTTCCCTTTAATATAAAAATAAACTAAAAGACTTTGTTTATAAAATTCTTTTTTTTTTTTTATGATACTGAAGCAAAATTTGTGCAACTACATAGAAAAATAGAAAAATTCCAATTTAGAATTCCATCATGAAACGATACCATTCTAATTTCTCCAGGCCACGGTTTGTTAATATTCCACAAAGTCCCAGGATGCAACTATAAGACAGCATTCAAATCTATGAACATGAGGCAATCATGCTCAGCAGAGTATAACAATAATTATAATAGAGATTAAATAAAAATAATTAGAAAAAGTTCATCTAGTTTTGATGTATTAATTATTCTGACCCTGTTCTATTCAGAGTCTAATTATCTGGTTCAGTGAAAATGCCAAGATTTCTACGACTCATAAAAATTACATTCCAGTAATTATGTCAGCAAACTAAACAGTATTCATTTACCATGCCTTTTTATGCACACATTTGAATATGCTTTTTTAACTGTTTTTGCTCTTTGTTCCTATTCATGAGAAATAATACCTGTAGAGAAATTTGAAAGTCAGTAGCACTCTAAACGTAATGTGCAATTCTTGCTGATATTTTTCTTTTGTGAGGCTTCTGTAAGTCTCATATAACCTTTGTTTAAAAAACATGAATTAAAGTTCACTCTTCAGTTGTTTCAAAGAAGCATTTTGAAGTCTGTGGTGTTAAAAAAAAAAGGAAAAAGAAAAAGTTTAAAGTGGCAACACAAAGCAGAATTTCCTTTCAAATAATTTGGCCATAACGGAGACTACAAACCAGCTCATCCCCACAATGACCATGGTGCAGTGTGATTATAGAGGGACAGATTCTCACCTCTGCATGTCCTCTTTTTTGCCCCCTGCAAAGGTAAATAAACTGTGCATCACAAGCTACACAATGCCAGACAATATAAATCACTGAACCTCAACCAAAAAATTAAAATTACAACCAAATAAGTATCTGGCTCTTATTTTGACAAAACTGAATATGAAACCAATGCTGCCTTTTTACACAGAAATGAGCTTCATCTCACCATAAGGCTGTCAAGATCTAGTTAGTATTATCTAATTTTAAGCAGTCTAATTTGATCTCACACTGCAGTTTTGTCTCAGTACTTCTTAAACTGTTGATGTCTATACAGATGAAATGATGTAGTAAATCATAGTGTCACCTATCAAGAGAACAGTTAAATCACTCTTAGGTTAAGAAAAGGGTGCAAATGGGTTGCAGTATTTTACTGTAGAAAGTAGTATGAATATTGTGAGAGGGGAAATAAGTTACAGAATGAAGCTTTCAGCAATAAGGAAAAACTTTCATTATATGAACTTTATTTCTACCTGAGGGAACAGCCTGACAGTCAGCAGGCTTGGCTGAATAGCACACAAAAAAGAATCCCAAAATGTCCCAAATAAAAATGCTGCAAAAATTCAATTCATTTAAAAAGTGGTTCTTCAGATCATATTCTATGGTCAAGATCCTTCAGCTTCTAACTGATATTGTTTCATCTGTACAGGACAGGATTACAATTTATACATTTTAGGTTTTGAGGTATTTTCATGAAAAAAGGTGGCAGTAAGCCAATGTCCCTAAACTATTCACTAGGGTTTGCCCAAAGCAATATCCCATTTATTTGATGGATTAATTTCTTCATCTGCTGTTTCTAGCAGTATTTGACTTTATGCAAGCAGGACACGAACCCAATAGGTAAACACAACCCAAGACTTTTCTCCGCTTGGTTCTTGCGCACAATTACATGACTATAATACTTGTGCCTCTTTTAAGTGGAAATTCACAACTGTTTCTTTGTTACTTGTTGTGCTGAAACAAACTTATATTTAAACTATCAGAAAATATTTTAATTTCAACTGACTGCTGAAGTTTTCCTTTAGGAAGGGGAAATACATTACATATCCTAAAATTTCCTTCTCCAGTTTTCCTGCTACTCTCTAAACAAGTGTATCTTAGGAAATTTCAGAGTTTGGGAGTCTCGTGAGGCTTTCCTCAGAGTGTAAATTGCATTTCAAGTACCTTGTTTCTGGTTTTCAGTTTAACAATTTCCAGCTGGTACAAGTCAGTTCTGAATCTACTTTCTCAAATAACTGTGATATTTTCTATTCAGCAGCCAATGATACCCGTTTCATGATTATTTTTGTTTCCTTGCTTTCTGTTCTATTGTAAGTTAAAAGACCTTGTAACATTGTACAAACCTAATAAGCCATGAAAGAGCATAAAATGTTAAAAGGAAAAGATCTTAAATACACAGCTCCTATAACATTTCTGCAATTGTCACTTGTCTAGTATGTTTAACTATATTTGAAATGTCACAATTTGAAGCTTGCTGTGTTCATAAACTATATTTCATTTTGGCATAGCTACCTTGGCTTTCACTTCTATTGCTCTGGGAGGAAGAAGCTCAATTGCATATTACCCTTCTCACTTAAACAAACAAACAAAAAAGAGAATTTCTAAAAATATATTCCATTGATATTCAGCTTCAGTCTCCAGTACTACAAGCACAATTTGCTGCAAGTTGCTTGCTGCTTCTATGCATTCCCCAAAGACTGTATTGAATAGAAGAGAAAGGAGAGGAGAGGAGAGGAGAGGAGAGGAGAGGAGAGGAGAGGAGAGGAGAGGAGAGGAGAGGAGAGGTGAGGTGAG
>WYDI02027065.1:49588-91584 GCA_009867235.2 Psittacus erithacus | reverse complement strand
GGCTGCTCTGAATCTCTTCTCTGCCCAACCTGTAGCTGTGCCTGGGATTGCTCCGACCCAGGTGTAGGACCTTGCACCTGGCATGGTTCATGCACATGAACAGCTCCTGGCAGCACATAGTGTGTGGAAGCAGGACCAGCCATGCACCCTGGGAAGGACAGCCTGAGGGGAGGAGGCAGATGCGCTCAGGGCTCTTCTTGCCCCTAATGGCACTCAGCACCCCCTGTGCTTCAGCTTCATGGCACAAAGGTGTTTACTGTATGGGATAAAAATGTGGACACTGAAACAGTGTCTATAGAGGAGTAAGGGACAGGGTCACAGGTTTCCAAACTCACCTGTGCTGGAACTCAGCAGCTGCAGCATGACTGAATGGTGATCACCTCTCCAACGGCCAGTGCCAGGAAAGGCTTCCCAGATGTAGGAGACAAACAGTGCCTAAGAAAGCTGAGCAGCTACTCGTGTTCACTCGTGAGAGTGAACCTGCTGACTGGGGACTAAAGGTGTTGAAATGTTTCTCGGGTGAACCGTGGCACTGAAGAAGCAGGCAGGGCTGGGGGCATACAGTGCTGATGGTGCAGAGAGAGAGCGGCCCTGTGGTACCCCACAGAAAGAATGATCTGAGCCTGTTCTGGACAACAGGATTGGGTGCACCACTGGAAGTGCAGAATTGGATCCCCGTCCATCCTGAGCCCAGTTCATATGCAAAAGGCACTAGGGAAGGAGGGAGCTCGTTACTTTTCCCCTCACCCAGAGAGTGATGCCCTAGGTGCACCTCTGCTCAGTGGGCAAGGAGCTATGAAAGGAGGCCGGTGCAGCAGAAGATGTGAGTTATTTTACCCTGGTCTATGGAGCAGGTTAACTGGGATGGAGGAGAGGGGCTGGCTGCTGTCTCCATGAGATGTGTTGCAATCCACCAGCAGCACTCCAAACTTTACCAATTACCACAGCCTGAGTTCAAGTGAGATGAGTTAGAGATTGAGCAGCTGAAATTCAACAAGTCTTGGCGTTTTTGCTGCTCTGCCCTGCATGAACTCATACCAATCTGTATTTCAGCATTCATGGTAAAACCCATTCGTGCTGCTCAGGCTAGGCTGGAGCTCTTTTCTGCGCCATTAGTTCCTGGGCTTGTTTTTGCTTTTCCAAAGTTCTCCGCAGGTCATTCCCCGCCAGCTGCAGCAAGGGATGGAACAGCACATTGAACTCATTATTGATAAACAGTTACATCTCGAAGTTACACAGAGCCATTATTTCCCAGAGATGTGAACAAAATGGTTTTGCATCGTGTGAATTATTTTCCTATTTGAAACACAGAATCTCTCTCAAATAGCTTTAAAACCCATACTGTAGTGAGCATCCAGTTTGTTCCATTAACTGCTTTCAGAGTCAACTGGAGAACCACTGTTATTAATTTCAGTGGGAAGCTAAAATGCAGTTCATTTTCTGTAATTGCAGGCCCATCACCTAACAGACCCAGGAAAAGCTTTTAATCCAAGGCATTTTTAGAAGGCTCTGATTACATCGCATATCTTCATAAGGTGCATAATTACCAGGGCAT
Source organism: Psittacus erithacus (assembly GCA_009867235.2). Classification (NCBI taxonomy): domain Eukaryota; kingdom Metazoa; phylum Chordata; class Aves; order Psittaciformes; family Psittacidae; genus Psittacus; species Psittacus erithacus. Next base: position 90,029 of record WYDI02027065.1, on the reverse strand, counting down.
CAATCACAAAGAGCCAAACTTCCCAGGCTATTAGCAGTTCCCTCCCATCACCCTGGGGCTGCCAGTCTGTGGGGTGCTGGGACAGGCACTCGAAGTGGGGGACCTCTCTGGGACACAGTGTGATGCTTCCTGCAGTGGGGAGCTGCAAACCCAGCAGCTATTCCAGTGTCAGGCTGCACCCCAGGTGCCAACGGTGCTGGCAGCAAAAGAAAACTCAAAGTACCCCTTACGCCTCCCCATGTCACAGACTGCAGGCTACAGGATGCTACAGCAGAGACATGGAGCCTGGAGGAAGCATTAGTGTCTGGAAGCTGCCTTGGGAAAAGAAGCACTTAAGGGGGTATAGGGGGAGGCCAAGCATCATTGCAGTAGGATGTTGGACATGGAACATGCAGAAAGGCCAGAAAAAGCAATGGAAAGCTTGGGAACTAAAATCTAAGGGTAAATGCTGTTTTAGGATGAGAAAGACTCAGAGGGCAGAACGTTCAGCTGAATAAAATTCCACCTCAAGGGCAGAGGACAACCTTCTACAGCTGGATGGCTGATCCAGGGCCCCTGGGCAGGATGAAAGCTGCAGCAGCATAGTGGCTCCTGGCCTGTCCCAGCTTGCCCCCATGGACATGACCCCATGACAAGCTGCCAGCCGTGCTCCAAGCCAGAAGGGAGTGTGTGGTCTGAAGTCAAGGTCTTTGCTACCTTGACTCTATTCAACCAAAACAGGATGGATGTAACACCTCTGGCATATCTGTGGGAAGAGCTAGAGAGGGAAGAAAGGAAAACCTTTGTGTCTGAGTTATTGCTTGTCCATTCTGCTCAAGGAGGGCCAGCCGTGATCCCTGCTGGGATCCAAGGCTGCTGCAGCTCTGAGGCGTACCGGCAGGACCTGCAGCTGCGGGCAGTGCAAGGCCACCATTCTCAAGTGGGATCCTTTGTACTCGCAAGCCTGACTCACTGAGGGAACTCAGGTCAGTGGAGACATGGATGCCACAAGATCAGCCCACTTAAATCAGGCATTTGATGTGCATTAACAACTCCTTTCCTCTGGCTCTTGGCTTCAGTCCTCTCCTGCCTTAAGCACTGATGGATGCTGAGCAGTGGTTGCAGCAAGAGGGGGGAGAGCTGAAGTTGTTTCTATCCAGGGCTGCTTCACCAGTAAAGAGGAGCCACCTCTTGCTGCATTCCACAACAAGGGACCCTTTAATTGATTGCAAAAAGAGCTGAGTGCACTTAGCATGCTGGTGGATGAGGACTAAGGTGGGTAACAGTGGTGGCAGAAGTAGCTGCTGGGGAAGCAATTTAATGAATAAAAATGTAAGAAACAGAAAGGTCAAGCCTTGCCTCTGCTGTGCTGCATTCAATCTGCACATGTACACAGGACTCTGGGCTCCCAGTTTGGTCTGTTTTTTTTAGCTGGCACATTTCCCCAAACACGAGAACATTTTTTAACCTCAGTGGATGACATTTCATAATATGTTTAAGGATCTGTAATACTTTATGCTTGTAGCTTTTTGCGATTGTTGTTCCAATATGGCACTGATGCCAGTATTAAAGTTTAATATGATTAGAAAGCTCAATTGTATAACCAAGGGGTTATACTCTTTATCTATCCTAATCTGATTAAAATGCTTCTCTTCAGTAGCTTTCTACAATCGCTTTATAGCAAAACCTGGGAGCAAAGCCACCAGCACTTTGATTTGTCCCAGATCAAAATACCAAATGGGCTCCTTAATTGTGTACTTCATTCATCATCATACAAAGCTAGGGCCAAACTACAGACCTGGGTCATTTGCCCTTTAGTGCAGCTGCTCTCTGAGAAAGGGCTTGTGGGGCAGTTTGAGGCTGGCTGAGGTTCAGTACCTGCATGGGTTATGAGCAGAAGAAAGGCATTTTGGGTCTTGCTGTCTGGTGGTTTTGCACCACCATACGCTATGCTTCAGGAGTAAAGCAGAGCTGCTGGATGAAACCCCCACACAGCAGAGGTTATCCTGTGGGCTATGGATCCACAGCATTAGGCAAGCCTAGCTCTGAAACCAGAGTTAGCGAGTGCTCCTGATGTGTTGACATGAATGGGCGCAGCTATAGCTGAAGAGGTGGGGATGGCTGTTCTGCAAGACACCCAAGACTGAGTCATTTCTGAGACCACAACCTCTGACTCCCATGAAGCCAAAGCTGGTGTTTAACACCATGGCAGGCTGCTGAGTGGCCACAATGCCAAGGCCTCTTCTCTCTAAATCCAAGCCACAGTCTCAATGTGGCTAAAGCAGGGCAGGAAAGGTCCAGGAAGGGAGTTGAGGTGTTTTAAGATAGGTACTACTACTTGGGAAGGAGGGTGAAGAGGGGTAACCCCTTTGAGATGCAGTATTTGCCCCTGGGAGTCACAGAAGAGGCTCTCTTTCATCTCTTTCATCTCCATGTCCTCCTCCTGCAGTGGGAATGGTTTGCCCTCATACCTCACTTTGGCAAAACAAACTTGGCTGCTCCTGCTGAGGAGCATGTTGTTTGTGCCTGGCTGTGCTTGCCACACACAGATTCCTTCAGCCAGCCTTTATCAGTACAGTTTAACAACAAAACCAACCCCCAAACCCAAACACATTCCTTCTCCTTCTAAAACAGCTTCAGGTGCAGTGAATGCCACTGCTGATGCTGAGCAGGCTACTTTGACTGAACTCTCAGGCCTCTGTGATTTCTGAGGGTTGCTGGCATCACCCTACAGAAGGGAGTTCATCACCATCATATCAATGCATCATTGACATGGGTATTGCATCCATATTGCACTGCAATATTCATGAGACCCATCCACCACATGATATGGCAACAAAGAGGTCATCATCAACATTTTGCTAATATTAAGCTTTCTTACCCATATAAAGTTACTTTAATTGTCCCAGATGGATATAGTCTGAGGCTTTCTCCACCCTCTGGGCAACAAGTAATCTAAGAATTGCTCTTCACTAGCTGGACAGGTTTATGGCAGGTGTGATGAGGTCACTGCAAATCATTTTCTGTCTCTCCTTTTTCTATGTGTTGGGGGAGATCCACTTTTTAGGTAAGCAAGCATGCCTAGAAGGTGCCTGAAACAACTACGACAAGGATGTCCACCGATTCACTTACTTTCCTTGGTGTTATATTTTGGTCCCTGTATTATCAAGACATGTAATATCAGACATGCTGCCCTGCCTGGCATACTCATTCTTTCAACTCATCAGGATCTCCTTAGTTCACAAGGTATTAAAATTACCTCAGAAGTAAATGGTTGCGTCTCTCTAAAAGGAACTTGCCTTGCTTCTGATATTATCTGGGTCACACTGTATCTGAGAACCAGGCCTAGGTTTTCACTATACCCACCCCAGATCTATTAGGAAATTTACAAATAAATGAATTTGTAATTCTTTTGTCATGCTAAATTTTCCCCTCTGTTGTTACCTACTCTATATAGGACGTTTAGAGCAGCAAATTAAAAGTCTTCAGATTTCACTTCACTGGCATGCTGTGAAGCAGAACAAACTGTTTTACATTCTTCACTGAGGATGCCTAGGGTTGTTTGGGGAAGGTGTTCCTCCTACGAAGCTCCAGCACACAGATGACTCAGTCCACCATCTCACACAACCGCTCTGTGCACCTTCAGCTGCAACAATGAATACATCAATCTGTCTGTAAATCAAAACTCTGATCATCTGGCTTTCCCCTTACGAGAAGAGCTAATAGCCTACTGGCAGAAGTGGCCAGTTTCCTCTGTGCATAGGCATGGTTTTATTTGAAAGGAACTCATCTATTCATAACCCACTAACTACTGCAAGGAATAAGAATCCAGATTCTGTGCAGCTTTACTGCTAACCATTAAGAAACTGCTTTTAGATGCATTCCAGCTTTGCAGACATCTAAAGATAGAACATACTTGCTGCAGGAGACTGAGAGGGGAACTGATTGCCAGGAGGCTCAAGTTCCAGCTGTAAAACTGATGTTTCCAGCAAGACTGTCTCCTTGCATCAAGTCTGTGCTGTGAAGACATCCTCCAGCTGATCGGTAGCAGCTGGTGTTGAGGGAGAAAGAAAACACTGCTTGTGGCAATGCACTGTAAGGCACACATCTCGCCTCTGCTTTAGAAACACTCCTCAGCTTGGAATTACTGGTTAAACAACTGGTAAGTTACCCTGCTGGGATGAGCATGCCCTCAGACTCTTTTGGTACATTCACTAACTGCAATGTACGATAAATCACAGCAGGAAATAAAAATACCTTTAAACCCAGTCTGATATCTTTTGCAAAGAGACAATAGTTTGAGAGTTACTACAATTAGTAGAATGAACTTTTATTTTCACTCATCCTTCATTAATACCATACAATTAGAATGCAATATCTGGAAAGAAAAATAACCTTGAAATAATTTAAAACAGAAGGCACAGAAAACCAAACCCAACTATGCAGCTACAAGAGAAAGAGGAGAAAATGATTCAGGAAGGGAATTAATTCAGAAAGGTTTTCTCACTAGACATTCTGATCAAAAGCTACAGCTCACAGAAACAAAACCGCACAGTTTAAGCTAACCCATGCTTTTGTTACATACACATATAAAAGAGAAAAAAAATCTAAAAATCTGAGTTTTGCAGGGTTTTGAATGAAAAGTGTCATTTTAAAAATAATAATTAAAAAAACTCCAAACAAACATTAAATCTAGTACATATGTCAAACTCTTCCCTACGCTCTACACTAAGATGTACTCTACCAAAAAAATCTGCATTAAGAACAAAGCATACAGTTAAACAGCATCTGGGGATGGGAGGAAACTGATTCTCAAATCAATTATAGTATCAAAGAAGTCTGGTGTTTGCTTCAGAAACAAAGATTCTCAGTATAGTAGCATACTGCAGAGGACATTCTTTAGTTTTAATGTTATGAAATGAAACTGATACATTACAGAGAGAAATAAAACCACTTCATTCATGTTAAATTTGTACTTTTTTTTTTTTTTTTGCAAAAGAGTAACTTTATTTCTTTTGAAAACAAAGCTCCTGGGATTAATGACATGCGATAATATGCCCTGATATTATACCAGCTAAGCTGGAAAATAAAGTTCATGCTTCACAATTGAAATATGCTGTGATTCTCGAATACATTCTCTGGTAATGAATACTACAATACAGAGGTCATTCATAAAATCAGTTCAGGTTGGGAACCTGCTTCATAAATGAAGCTCTTTTTCAAATATGCAGAACACTGACAACACACAGGGTTACCTCCAGGTCAGCACATTTCTTTCTATGCTCCACCCCTCTTTTCTAAAACAAATGGGTGCTTAGCCTACAAATATCATGGAAAGGCAAAGTCTAGAAGTTCAGGTTGGCTTGTAAAAATACTAAATACAATCCAAGAGAAACAGTATTACTCTACTGACAACTTAATAGCAGGTGCTCTCTAAAGAAAAGTCAAATAATATCCTGAAATCCAAGAGAGATGGTTCCAGCATTTGGTATCAAGGCATTTGCACGTTTGCCGGGAGGTGACAGAATAAGCGTGAACTTTGCAGCTTGCTTTCCACTTGGACTTGAATTCAAAGAGCCTTCCTTTTAGCCTGCCCACTTGTAAACCAGAGTGTACGGTTTCCTAATAGCTTGCTTTTTGCCTGGTAATAATTCTCTCATTTAGAAAGTACAAGTCAAATTATTTTTTCCACACATGAACAAAGGGAGTTGACAACAATAGAAACGGTAAAAATGATCTTTGTAAAAATGTTCATCAAAATTCTCTGACATAGCAAAACATTCATTTGTAAAGTCAAGTCTAATACTGCAAGCCACTCACTCAAAGGTGACCTCGGGCACGTGTATTCTTGCCAGCGTTGCAACAGTAATTACTTCCATATTTCTTGTCACTATAGGATACAAACTCTGTAATATATTAAAGTTTCCTAACAAAGAGTCCAATTATTGCACTTTATAAAAATTCCAGTAATATCAGGCTTTTGTCCTACTTTTCTATGAACACTGATGCCCTGCATGAAAAATCTGGGGGACCAAGTAATTTCTGGTGAGTACGATGGATTGCATGAATCAGTCTGAAATACTGAATCAAAATTGGAAAGGCTTACGAAATGAAGAGACGTACCTTTGGGAACAGATTTTGATTCATAGCAGCATACAGATGCATCATTCTGGTACTGACACATGTTCTTTTTGTAGGGAAGAATGGGCACATGGCTATTACATTTATATACCACATATAACTTGAGGACTGTGCAGAGAAACCCAAAGAATCGCTAAGTTCTTCTGCTAATTTTACAAGCCTGATGGGGAAAGCTCAATGGCAGCCGCATCAGAGTGGGAGTTTCTCTGTGGGCTCGTGTGCATTTGCATTTGCATTTGCGTCAGCAATAGATATATAGCAAACAGAAAGGGCTATTTCAGGATGGAAAGATATACAGAATAAGTCTGAAAGGCCTGTAAAAACAAAAAAAAAGAAAAATACAGCAGTTTTGGCCCTGCTTATAACCAGCTGTATCAATAGGAACAAAGAAGGGAAAAAGAAGATAGAGGAGATTTTTGTGCCAGCTATCTAGAAAAAGATGCTGCTTGAACCGAACCGATTCACAACTCTATATGAGGCTTCCAGGCCAACAAATCACGGTTAAAGTTACTTTGTTCCTCTGCTCCTTCAGCATGGGAACAAGCGCAGAATGGCTCATTCCAACTGTGGATAGTCCATTTACAGCAACAATCATATCACCACACCTAAAAAACACAAGAAGAAAAAAACAAACGATAACTACTGCTCTGCAGTAACTAGTACACACCAACAAACAACACTTCATTGCTGAGGTGATGGTTTTGCATCAGGTTGGAAGAGTAGCTAGAAAAAAAACAGAAGAGGTTCAATTTTAAGTCTGTTTTATTACTGAGACTCATCTGGGAAATTCCCAAAATACCACATTTCAATTCTAATGCAAAGATAGTTCTGCATTAAGAGCTGGCATGTACGGAAACATGAAAAGAGAGATTTGGAAAGATCTAATGGAGTCAAGAGAAGATAATGAGATAGAATGTGTATGACAGAACCATTTCTGTTTGTTTGTGTGGCTTATAACACATTTACACCAAACATGCCTTCACTGTAGGAGGTGTGACTAAAGATACTTATGGTTACCAACTGAAAACCTTGTTTTCAGGGGCTTACAATTTCGTCAAACATAACCATTTGGCTTGAAACCGCCCTCAGCAGATGGTTCAACTGAGCAGCTGTAGCATCTCTGTGTTTTGAAGCAGGGAGCAGAAACCTGGGAGGATGCTGTTTGTCAGCCTTGAGAAAACTGACCTCAAAGGGTCAAGTTCCAGTTTTTACAAGCTCAAGAGAAACTTCAAAAAAGCACCTTTCTATACTGAGTATGCCCCATCTCCAAGCATCTCCTTTCTGCGACTTGAGTGTGTGGCACCCACCAGAGCAGACAAACACACCCCTGGAGATCACACAGAACTCCTCCAGAAAGTGATCCTCCCAGCTACTGGCTGCACCAAAATGAATGGCAAAGTGAAGCTTTCCTGGTGCCCTCCACTAAGGCAGAGCAGAGGAAGAAGAGTTTGTGTGACCAACACCAGTCAAATGTGCATTCAGAAGGCCTTCTCTGGCTAAAAGAAGCACCCCTCACCTAAACTACAATGCTGTAGTTCACTGAGTGGGGTCTCACTCACCCAGCCTTTCTGCTGAAGTAATTTCATCTTCTATAAAACCACACCAGACACATCATTTCATGTCAGAAAACCATCTTAACTATTGAACTGTGATGTTATTTACTTCTTTCCTCCCTAGCCTAACAAAATATTTAGATAATTTAAACAAAATAGAACAGCTTCAAAAAGATCTGCCCCACAATAACTCATGGTGCAGGCTCTAATGAGCTCTCCCTTGTTGATGGTCCATTTTTAAGTCCATATTCTCAGTGATTCAGAACATTCAAACATAACACAAGAACATCTTTTCCATTCCTTACAAGAGGATAAGTGTGACCACAGCCACTCTTCCCCCCTTCTTAAGAATGATGCTTGAATTTCCATTTGTGTGAAGACTCCTAGTTATTAAGTCCCCAATCTGAAATTATTTACTTTGGGTTGAACTGAGATCTTTAAATTAACCCAAACTGTTCCACAGTTGGCAAAAGAAATGTAATTTTCTATTCAGCCAACCTATTTCTTCATTTATTTATTTAGTCATTGAACTGAAAAATCAATTACAGTCAAGGCTCAAGGCATAAGTACATTTTTTGCTTAAGTTACTTAAGTAAATTTATGTGTAAAAATCATGCTATAAAACTTCAAGTTCCATATTCTTTACTACCACCTGCACAAAAAAAAAATGTGTAAGAGAACATCTTAAGATACAACAGGAATACCGTCCTACAATAGGAATTGCAGGTCATCCTACAAAAGGCTAAGTTACATATATGGATACTAGACCTGGGGGTTGCATCCAAACACAATACGTAAGTAAAATCATATAATCATTAAGGTCAGGAGAGACCTCAGGAAGTCTATGGTCCCACCTTCTGCTCAAAGCAAAGTCAGCTGTAAGATCTGACCAGGTCTCTCAGAGCTTTGTCCACTCTGGTCTCAGACACCTCCAAGAGCAGAGGCCATACAACTTGTGCCACTGCCTGACCACCCTCATGGGGAAATAGTTTCTCCTTATAACCAATCTCTATCTCTTTTGTTCAACATGTGCCCAATGTTGCTTTTTGCCTCATAGCACTGTCAAAAGTCTGGGCTCAGTTTCCTTGACCATCTCCTTGCAGGTCCTGGAAGGGGTTGCAAATTGCCCTCAAAGCCCTTTCCTAGTGGAGCAGATGCTCCAGCTCCCACCACCCCAGGGTCTTTTGCAGAACTTGCCTCATGAATGTGCCTCATTTTTCATTGTCTTCCCAGCCAACTAATGACTCTCAGGGTACTGGCTTGGGGATTCGGTTCCTTAAAGACCTTTTCAGAGGTCTTTTTCATCTACTTTCTTGCCCCTCCATTAAAGCAGCAGCACACATCTTCAGCACCAGTTTCCAGCAGTGGCTTCAGAAGGCTATATAGAAGGATAAAGCAGTTTTGCCACTTTACAGAAGTTCTAACTTTTTAGCTGTTCTCTAGGAAGGCAAAAATGTTACAAACTAGCCAGTTCTGCACGTACACATTTTGCAATGTCTCCTGGCCTAAAGAAGAGGCCAAGCACTAATGAGCTGGATGATCCCCACCCCAACATGCTGCAGTATATTTCCTTAAGCAATTAACTGCAGCACCACATCACTATTTAAGCGCTGATTATTATTACTATTACTACTACTATTATTTTAGCTTACTTTAATCTTCCATCAAAGTATGCAGGAGTTCCAAGAACAATGGTTTTAATGAAGAAAGGCTGGTTTGTGTGGTTCTCCTCATAGCCACCAACAATGCTGAAACCCCAGCTTCCTAAATTGCTCCGCCGCAGTACCACGTCATGGCAGCTATGCAGGCAGCTGTGGAATGGAAGCACAGGATAGCAAGAGAAAAAGCCATGTATAGCACATACAGATATTTCTGTAGTAGGCACAACACCTGCTGTCTCATCATTATCACTGTGCCAAGGATGGAAGAGAAGGGGAGGAATGGTGATTAGACTTCTGTTCTCAGAGTAATTTCACTATATTTAAACCAAATAACAAAAAAACCCTACAATCTTGAGACATAAAAGTGGTTGAAAAGAAAAATAATGCAGTGCTAGAATAATTACTTCAACACAGTTAACTCTGTAATCTGACAGTAATAGAATGACATTTCAGGGATTTCACAGGTGGCAAGAATGTGGGTGAAAAATGGATACCTGATGTGTTTAGTTTCCAAGCCAAAAATGCAGTGTGTTTTTCTTCCATACCCAGTCACTTTAGGCTTTTTTTACTTTAAGTAATGATCTAAATATCCATGCATAATCTTTGCCACCTCTGAACTGATGCATCTCCAGTAAGGGAAATATAATTGCTTAACCATTTTATTACACAGAATGTAAAAAGTGCAGTTCATGCTTCACCAACTGTACTGGTATGTTATCTTCTGCAGTGAAAATTAATTCTCGTCAAATAAGTTGGCAATGACTGTAATTAAAACCAAAACATCCTAGACAGTAACTTTTGGGTAAAAAAGATGCCAAGTTCTTTACTGAAGTACAACACTTCTCTAAAGAATAGTAGCACAACGCATAGCATAACTTTAGGAGCCACACATGAGCATCCGTAATATATAAGCAATAGGCCACTGCTGAAGCACAGAAGGGAAGTACATTTACCAAAACTGAGCCATTTACTGAGATTAGGTAACTCATCAATATTTGTATGGAAGAGAAATTAATTCATAGCAAAACTCAGAAAAAGTGTGAAATCTTTGGAGGGCCAATACATGGTTCTCTTACCTTCAACTGCATTCTGCTACCAATATGCCTGGTTCTCATTGTGGCTTTATACTTCAACTACAGAACTGAGCCTGGTACCTCTACCAGAGAGGGAGGAATTAACCTGCACACCTTGACTGAAGTCAACTACACTCCTTGCTGTAGTGGGAGCTCTTCTGGATAGCAAGCAATGCTGGAATAAGCTTATAGCTGTGGCCACAAGAGTGTGAAAAATGGAGAAGTAAAAATTAAACACTGTGATGTCCTGCAGACTGAACATTAGTGAAGGAGAGGGAGCTCTTGAAGAGATTTTGTATTTGGCAGAGATGGTAATGGGTTCTTGAAAAAAAAACATGGGAATTTGTAAGAGACCCATGTCAAGAGTCCATCAGAATGACAAGTCTGATCCATCCTAAGGTTATACACTTGGCCTTCTAAATTTAGGTAAGCAAAGAGACACATGGGTATATACTTTGAGGTTTTATTAACTATCTCTTTGATTTTAGATATTCTACAGAAAGTTATGGTTAAACAAGAAAAGATGGCTTGTGTTCAATGAGAAGAATCCACACGGGTAGTCACTAAGGTTAGTGAAGGGATAAACCTAGTCTATTAATCTTCCAGTTTCCTATAGAAACATTGCTCCTGCTCACAGTACACTTCGTAAACGCACTGCCAAACGAGTAGGAAGGTGTTCCTGCCCATGGCAGAGTGGTTAGAACTAGATAATCTTTAAGGTCCCTTCCAAACCAAACCAGTCTATGATCCTATGAGACAGGCAGAAATAAAGGCAAATGTGCTGCAACTAACAAGTCCTATGCTTTTGTATCTTGGACTTAACTTACAACAGGTAACTAATTACTTAATTAATTCTGTACCTTGGAAGTCCCAGCCACATGACCCACGATGGTGACCAGCTGGCATCGTATTCATTTTCACTGATGGTACTCAATTGCTCTTCATTAGCCTGGGGCTGTTCTTCTACAATCTGCACTTCCAGGGCTTTCAGGGCGACTACTGAAGAAGCAGCACTAGCTTTCAGCATGGCCACCGCCTCGCTGTGACTTAGGTTAGTCAAATCAATGCCATTGATGTCCAGCAGCACATCACCTGTTCAAAGGAGCAAGTGAGAACACATCAATCAGCCTGTCAAGAGTCTTTCCTACCAACACCACCTCCCACATCAGAGTTTCATTTGATACTGTATTTTTTGGAGCTGAGGCAGTCTGTACTAAAAGCCTGGGAATGTGAATACCTTACACTGCCAGTCTGAAAGATTAATGTACTGAACTACTAAGTTGGATCAGTATCATTTATTTCCACAGATGCTATGGCTTCTATGGCATATCACCCTGAAAATTTGAGATAGAAATTACCTAAACACCTCATCATCTCAGCTGAAACTGCTATTGCAGGTGTCACTACATAATGACTTCCAGTGGTGGATCTTAGGTCCACCCTAACTTTAAAAGAAAGGAAGAATTTTGGAAGGAACAGTACAGGCACCACAAAGTAACCAACTCCTGTAGGTAAGTGAGGCTCCACAGAGTGTTCTAGGTCTTCTGTTTTGTCTAAGCTGTTACTCAGAAGGATAAAAAGGAATTAAAAAACTTACTGGAAAGATTGGTACAAAACCCAGTCCATTAGGAGAAAGAAAAAGCATCCCTACAAAGATAATCTGAGAAAAGTCAAAGCCACTAAAGAAACTGCCACAATTTTTATTTTATTTCAGAATATTTTTAAAAGCCTCAGGACGAAAACAAGGATTCTATTCACTGCCCAAGCAGTGACAGTCTTCTCTTTCACACAATGCCTCGCCTACTGATAAAAGCAGAAGTGCAAATGCCTGGGTCACATGGAATGAGACTCATATTCGAAAAGCTTTTCTCCCCCCAAGGAAAGCTAAAGTTGAGGTGCAGCTTAACTTGAAATTACTTCTGTTGCTGCTATGGCTACTTCAATGTTACACAATGCAAGAGTAATTGTGATTCTTCTGTTGAGTTTGTGTTTCATAGTAGTACAGAAAGAGCATACCCATTGGTATGTGGGTGTAAATCTCCCTCTCTCAGAAGCATACAAGGATGCTCCTACGCTGTTCTTTTTAAACTTGCAATCTGTGAAATTCTTTTCCTAAACTTCTGTCCTAAAACAATCTGTAATTCTGTGAACCCTGAATCACAGAGATCCCATAGGCAGTCTTTGTTTTCCATATGTTTTAATCATCAAATCCTTTGCTGGATTTGAAGGCCTGCCTTCACCTATACTGAGTCTAACCTCCACCTCCTGGTTCCCTTCTGCAAAGCTGAGGAACAAGGATGGGTGCTATAGCACCCATGAAGACTGGCAAACCCAAGCTATCCCAGAGGACAAGAAAGCATTCATGAACAAAGATGAACACTGACGTAGCTCTGAGGGTAAACTTAGCGTAGGTGAGCTGTGGCCTGTCATCAGAGCATCTCCGCTGTTTAGATACTATACTGAGGAGCAGAGATTCTTCAGGCAGAACTGGGGCCCAGCCCACCCAATTAAACACAAAAACAGGATGCATGTACTATACAGTACAAAGCATCACATCAGACCCTCAGCTCAGGGGATTACCATCAGCTGTAAAGAATTTAACCAGACATTTCCTGGTCTCATCCGCTTCCCCTGCTATCATTCTCTAAACATCCCTTTCCTAGAAAAGGTGGAAATGTGATACTAAATACTGTATTTCCATTACTGAAACATACAGAAAAGCATCCATCTGTGGATGCCTCCTTACATCTGCGAGATGACTTTTTGACACCACCTGACTCCAGAGACCCTATTATTCAATAAGCAATCAGAGGCCACCCGTGCCAGAAGGGAAGCCAGGCCCCACCTCGTTTAATCCTGCCATCTCTTGCCAAGCACCCGTGAGGCTGTACGCTTGTCACGAAGATGGGCAGTTCGCCACTTTTGCTGCCTCTGCCTCCTGCCACTGTCATTCCCAGAGATTCATGTGGCTCTTTTTTCACAGTAATGTGCTTTTCTTGGCATGTAACACACTGGGAGAGATCCTGTTTGACAAGAATAAATAACATTGTTAAACTTAAAGAAAACCAGAAAACACAACTAAATACACCCCAATGCTACACTTAGGCACTTCAACAAAATGGTTTAAAAGCACTAAGTAGTGCAAATGAGCTTTGGCTGGATTTCCTCCAGGTCAGGGATAAAAAAAAGCCCAGACCAAAACAAGCCACGCATGTAAATACTTAAATATAGTCAGAAAGTTTATGAAGGCCCATGCTGAAAATCCCACTCCAGTTTCTCTCAGCATTCTACACTGGAATAAGCTAAATTCTACAACTGCTCTACAAAACCATATGGTCAAAGGATTAGACACAAACCAGCAACAAATTTTTTGATGTCTTGGTGAACATCAGCATTACCTCATTTATCAGCAGAATATGGCCTAGAACTACAAAGAAGCTCCTGAGAAATGAAAATACATGTGTTTTCATGGTGACAAAGACAGACCATTTTAAAGTCCTTACTGGCTGCAGCCAGCAATAGCAGCAACAAAAAAATTAACATTCTTGAACGACAGCTCTCCCATGCAGCAATAACACATGAGCCACTTAGACAATTAAAGCTGTATGAGCTCAGAGAACTTGCTTTTTTCACTGCAGTCAACTAATCCAGAAAAACACTGAAAAGCTGCTACGCATCTTTTGCTCCCACTCCAGACATGATGCAGGACCTGAATACCTGGAAGTTGCCTTTCTTTTTAAAAGAGAAAGTATGTAAAAAAAGAAGATAAATCCCATTCTTCCAGTCTTACCTCGCTACACACTTAGACTATAACATAAGTAAAATGATATTTATACCTCTTAGAAGGAGAAACACCAACCTTATGTGAGCTAGGTCGGCTGTGAAACTGCTGCTGGGGCTGGTGTTGGTGTGGGTTGATGTTGTGAGTCCCGGTGTCTCGGATAATACTGACTGTCTGTGACTTCAGGGGTCTAGAGATGATCAAGTTCACTCTCTCCCCACTAGCCTATCGAATACATAAAGCAAAGTAATTAACCAGATGGGATATTGATTATTAGCAGAGAAGGAGGAAAACAGATAGTGAAATATGTTGGAAATTTCCAGTGTCTTCAGATTTTGGTCAAAAGCTCTGAACGCCTCTGGTACTTCCTTAAGAGACTTCCAAGAAAGATGTCATACAAGACCAGACTATCAGATTTTGGAGTTACAGGAGTATCAGGAGACTCAGTTACCAGATGTTGAACAAAATATCAACTCTTTCTATTGCTGCAAAACTACACCTCAATAGATAAAAGTCACCCAGTATAAAAATCTGACCACTTTATCCAAAAACTGGGAAACTGAAATTACAGTTCTCAAGATTGTTGTTATTTTCCTTTAACAGCAAGAGAAGTTATTGAATTGATTCCTGAAACAAATATTTACTACTCATTTGCACTGCAGCTCTCTATATGATGATGGGTTAAGCAAAGATAACTCAATTAGACTGCAAGAACCTACTACTGGTCTATTCCAACTTTCCTAAAACCAGAGCAGTTTTCACCAACATCCTATCAGCAGAAAGCAGCAACGTGTTGCAGCTGTTTTCTTACAGACTGGGAGAAAGGCATGGAGTAAAGGTTTTTCTGTGGGAACAGAGAAGGATCATATGTTACAATGCATCAACCTTTGGGTAGTATTTGTGTCCAGTTCGGAGCCAGACATAGGGAACAGCCCTTTCCTGAACACTCAGAAAATGAGTTTTACTGCACAGGACTCATGTAAGATCTACTTTTTTCCTTCCCAGCTGCTATCTATTTGCCTCTATGAAGTCTGACAAATCACTTCCCTGTTTTAACCCCAATTCCGGGCACAGGCAAATCAATACAAAACAAAGCCCACTTTTATAGAGCTTACTGAGAGACTCAAGCTATGACTTATACATAATAATAGTCCTTTTTTTTTTCTTCTCTTTTCTGCTAAGGAACAGGCTACATGCTTGCTTGTAGTAACTCCTTGCTCAAATGATCAGTCTTCTAACCTTCAGGCTGTATGCCAGGGAAGACTAACGCACTTTTCATTCTGAGGAGGTAAAGTTCATTCTGCTAGGTGCCAAAGCAGGCCCTGTTTTGCACTATTATTTCCAGAACATAAATCACAGCAAATTGCATCGCTGCAGGCTTTTAGGCATTACACAAACTGTTCTGTCTGGGCAGCCTCTACCCCAGGCTTTACCCAAGAAATAAAGCTGAGCTAAGGACTCAGGTAGGGAATATAAATTACCTGTATAACCTGAGCAGCAAGCTCAGGTGTCCCGTGCTTCAAGTCATGTCCATTAATTGCAAGTACGCGGTCATTGCTGCAGAGCCTGCCATCTTGAGCAGCCAGCCCCCCTTCCAAAAGGTCAAGGATAAAGACTCCTGGCTCATCTGTCCTGCGCACAAGTTTAATGCCAAGCTGCTCACTGGAGTCGCGCTTGTGCAGCGTCACTTGAAAGCTGTCTTCTCGCGAGGAGCTGGTGGTGTCTGCATGGTTGTGTGTGCGGCTCCCGTACCGCCTCTCTCGCAGCACAGTGAGGTGCAGCACTGAGCAAGGCTGGGAGAGCACAGCTCGAGCGTGGTTGTGGGACACATTGCTTATGTCAAAGCTGTTGACCTGAAATGCAACAACAATGAAACTGGAATGATATTTTCATGTGTTTAATTGTTTCTGGTTACACCCTTTCCAAACTAAATTCAGAGTTCACTGCAAAACCAGCCATGGAGCAACCTACATATCTGACCCTACCAAGCTTCCTCTCTCATCATTCCTCTCCTGCAAACCCACTTGGTTGCTCAATCGACAAGCCTATCTTTAGATTGGAAAGGATCCTTAAGATCACTGAGTCCAACTATTAATCCAGCACTGCCAAATTCACCCCTAAACCAAGTCCCTAAGAGCTACATCTTTTAAATGCTTCCAGGGATGGCAACTCCACCACTTCCCTGGGCAGCCTGTTCCAATGCTCGATAATCCTTTTGGTAAAGAAGTTTTTCCTACATCCAACCTAAACCTCTCTGGTGCAGCTTGAGGCTTTTTCCCCACAAAGGTGACACCTCTCTAAGTCAACACCTTCTGTCATCACACTCTAGGGTTTTTGTTCTCCTGGTCTCCTACACTTGCCTTCCTTAGATCTTCATGTTGTTTGCTCTCCGTGACAAGAACTTTGCATGGGCTTTCAGTAGCAAGCCCAGCATCACTTAAAACTATAAAATAATAGCTATAAAAAGAATACATCAAAATCTCTGAAGAAAGCCTATGTCTAACAATATGCATTACTTCCATGATGTGAAAAATTGAATAAACCCCAAACACCCTGAAATCCAGAATAATGACATTTGTTCATTATTCAATTCTATTTCAATATTCTATTTCAATAGGAAAAAAAAAAAGGTTGTACTAGTGCTTGAGTCTTAGCAGGAAATTAGGCCATTTTTCACTGACTTCAACTAGATCAGTTTCAGACTTACGACCTGTTATCACTCAAAACTCAGTTGTAAATGAAAAACAGATTAAACTTTGCCTCCCTATTTCCCTCCTGTATTTGTTATGTTACCCACTGATACCAAGATCAGTAATCTTTGGTAATTTCTTGTGCTATAAAGATAAAAATTGACAGCACAACGAGATTTGGCAGAAAACAGGAAAGCCACAAAATCCAGCACAAAAGCTGTGTTCACCTTGTTTTGTAAGGTGGGGTTTAAAGTTAACAGTACAACTTCATCCTTAGCATGTATTGTTGTGCCCTAATGGAGGAACCCATGCCCCATAATTTCAGCAGAGAGAAACTAACACCAGATGAACTATACTGACCTGCCTCAGCTAAGTCTTTTAATGCTCTGAAGTGCAACCTCAGTTAAAATAGAAATTTGCAGCTTCCCGCCATATAATAGCAATATTAACATGTAAAAAAAATAGGAGGGAAAGGACCTGATCTATGTACAACAGCCGCCACATTTATATCACACATCTGACTGGAGGAACTCCGAGAGGTCAATGTCAAACCATAAAGCCATGGTGGTTTCAGCACAGTAAAGAGGTAGTTGTACCTTTGCTGAGCCACCTCCACCTCCAGCCCAGCACCAGTACAAAGCTGCTACTTCCAGCAGCACTGTGAGCTCACACGCCAAACCATGGCCATATACTGGTCTGCTACTGCCCTGAGACAGATTGTAACACCTTAGGCAGAGGAAGAAGAGGCACAGCTAGGAGAAATAACATTTAGAGCTGCCACCTGCAAAACCAGCTAGGACTCATCCATCAAGAGCCCTTAAATTAAATCTAGTTTTATTTTTAGCTATACTTATTATACTTAAATTACTTTTATTACTTATACTTTAGCCAGCTAAAGTAAATACGTAAAATATGGAAGCATTCAAAGGGCACAGAAGAATATATGTGATAATACGTAATTCTTCTGTCTACAAGGCAGTTCACAATTTCAGAATAAACCAGCCTTAGCATTTCTGGGGGAAGGAGATTCTCATTAGGACGTTTTGCATGAATTACAGTCACAGTTCAACACATAAAAGGGACAATCTGTAGACCATTTTGAAAATGTTAGGCACCTATCTATACCCAGCAGACAACATGCGCTTTTTTGTAGCTGTTACTAAATGATGTTCCCTCAGATCTTAGAAGGGCAATACTTCCTGTTTGAGTGGGCAAGAAAATGCTGAGTTTCACCTAGCAGTCCTTTCTGGCTTGCTTTCAGCTCTTCGCTGCTCATAAAAGCCTTTGAAGACATCTGCAGAAATATCTGACTGGAATGTGCATGCTGAGCTGCATTGAACTCTGCACTTAATTATAGCCGGCAGAGACCAAGCCTGGGCATTTTAACACAACAGTTCAGCACCTGTACGGGTAAATTTAAAGCAATAAAGATATTGTATCTTCCAAAAAGTTTGGCTTTTACCTCCTGAACCCCTCCCATGGTGTGACTAAAGGACTCTCATGGATACCCCTCTAGCATCTGACAGCTCCAATGCCAGCACACTGATAGAGAAGACACTGCAGCTTATAAATCCTACTTATACTCAATTTATTGCCACTTATGACTTCAGAAACTGTAACTGACACCTGCCCAAACAGCAAGACTTTCCAAAGCTTCACAGGAGCTCAAGCTCCCTGTTTTCTGGCAACCAAGGAGAGCGCCTGAATATCAGAATAAATTAGGTAGCATTCAGTGTCTGCAACTGCTTGTTAAAAAGCAGCATTTTTGAAACCTCTTGGATTGCTTTCTTGGTCAGCCACTATGCTAACACTCCAACAGAGGAAAAAGGCACAATTTCTCAAAAGGGACTTTATTTTCTGAAGTGCAAATTTATTTTGTTTTAAGGGTAACGACAGTATTTAAGCTACTTCTATTGGCTTCATTTCAAGAAAGTGAAATGAAAAAGGCTGATACTACTTTTGGACTGATCTTAGACTATCAGATCAAAAGCAAACACTGTTATTGAAGTAATTTTGAAATGATGGTAAATTATTTGTTTCAGGTGGAATGATTAAAAATAGGAAAAAGCTGGAGGACTGTCCTGTTTATGTAGAACTCAGTTACTGCCATTCTTAAGAGTCCTATAAGCAACTTTTTCCCCCTAATACAAAATTAAAACTCCAAAATTAATATAATTTGATCTTTTTACGCTGCCTGGGGCTAATTACATAAAAACCATGGCAAAAATACACACTCAAGCATAACCAGCTTAAATTTTAATTGTTTGGTGTGGAGGGCTGAAAAATATTTAAAGTGCCTCTAATCAGATCATGCCAGAAAAGAATATCAGGGACTCTTATACACACACTGAAAGATGCAGATCAGCTGCTTAGGGTATTGGAAGGTAACAGTGAAGCCAGATTAAAATAAGAGTTTCGATGAAGTCAGCATTACAATCCATAAATTGCTTTCTACATAGCACAAATTATGCCATCTTGTTAGCCAGAAGTAATCTTGGGTTCCTACAGAAAACATGCATAAATTTGGAATAAAGACTAACTCCCACAACATTTAGCAACAGAAAAATAAACGCATATTTTAAACACTGATAAGAGATGCTAAGGAGGAAAACTGATTTCAAGGACTGGTCCAACATACAGCATAAAACACGATAGCCAAAAGTGCTAGAAAAGGCTCTGCTCTGAATATTAATTTGCCTTCCAACTGATAATTGCAAAGCTAACATTTACACAACATAGTATGACAAGGAAAATCTCCCATCTCATTTAACAGGCAGTTCTGCAAGGAGTGAATGGAAAGCAAGCAGACAGAATACATAATTAGGTTTCATACTTGAAGTATTTGGTCTCCAGCAAGAAGTCTTCCATCTCTGGCAATGATCCCATCTCGATAAACCTCCTGAATGACAATGTTGATCAAAGGTGTTTCATTGCCACCCACTATGCTAATTCCTAATTCGATATAAGGATTGGACCGATGAATTTCAATAGTAGTGATCTCTCCTTCAGGCAAGGTAGGTGGCTGTTGATTTGCTGCCAATTATTTTTAAAAAGAAAGATGATTAATATCCTTTATACCTCATTCACTTTCAATAAAGCAAATCACCAAAGGACAATGTAGACAGGCCACATGACAACAGTTTAGCAACAAACTAAAACAAGTGCAATCAGATTAGTTCCACTACTTGTTGGAACACTTAGCTTATCAAAACAGCTTTCTAATGACTAAGCAGCATCCACGCTTCCTGAAAGGGGGCCATTTGGGATGGAAAAGATATTCTGAACCCTCTGGATCCTGTCCTTTATTACAAATTTCATACAGTTAATTTCCAATTGGGCCACTTGTGCGTTCACATTTGGTATTGATGATAAAACATGTGTTTTAGGAGTTACCCCACATACCATGACTTGGTCACGCCTCTTTGTCAGCTAGACTCACAACTGCAATTGGAGCTGTTGTTGAGTCACTGGGTTAAGGGAAGGAGCCCATTTCTGAAGCAAATATGGAGTTAACTAAAGAGGAAAAAGGTGGATACTAAAGGATGGCAAATACAGAGGAGAAGGAAGGGGACAGGACCACCTTCCTCTGTGGTATGGCTCAATGCTTCATTTCTGAAATCCCAGTTGCTAAAGATGTTACTGCTTGCTCGGTGTAGATAAATGCAGGAGTTACTCAGCTGCCTTTTTGCTTGAGCAGGACAGCACCCCATGTGTGGGAAGGCTGCTAATCCAGGGTGAGGGTAGGAGGAAAAGGGAAGAGGGGAAAAGAAATCTCATCTTAGAAAACACCATAGAAATTATAGTCCTTGTCATCTCAGTGCAAGGCCAGTGCTACTGGTGGATTAACATAAACTACTGTGCAACATGATATGATAAATGATGATACAGCAACATGATACCTGGCACACACTGAGATATTTCATTCCTTCCTAACTGTGATCACACCCCAATTATATACTTGCATATAAGCAAAACCCACTAAGATTTAGCTAGGAATTGCAAAAGAAAAGAGCAGAAGATGAAGATGTGCATTCACGGTTGGTAAGAGACAAGCTCTGACACCACAAATGCTTCCACATCTGATAAGAGACTTGAAAAGATAAGTGACGACATACTGTCTGTTACGGTGTTCTCCTCAAAAGTCAGATTGTCGATGCTGGGCTCATCTGTCCATGCGGGAAGGGCGGGTGAGGTGAAGTTCTGCTCAGCTGGCACTATTCCCTGATCTGCATCTGGAGATAAACTGTTAGGCTGCTCCGTTCCACCAGGACCACTCTCACCCTCTGCTTCCGCTTGCAGCTTGCTTGTTCTCCTTCTCTCTAGAGCAACCCTTCGGTGAGAAGCCCCAGGACACCTGTGAAGACAACATTAATACCATGGTTCAAACCTACAGCAATGTTTGGAGCATAAAATGCCCAAGTACGCCATCAAGTGACATCAGCCTTCTTCAAAGCCACAGCTTTAAGCTAATCATAAAGATTATTAAGAACACTGGACATGTTTTAGTGGACAGAACCCCAAATCAATACTGCCTTCTACACAAAGCTTCTACTACTTAGTTTTTTGGCAATGTGCTGTAAAATGCTCTGAATGTGGGTTTACTCTGTTACGGACATTCCAGTTTCTGGAAGGTAGCCTCACTGAAAAGGTTAAACAGGACTGGCATAAAATTTCACAGAAAAAAAGCCCCATTCAAAGACACAGAGACTGTGTTCCACTGAAGCAACCTCCTTTCACTTTAGTAAGCCAAGAGAAGGAAACATCATATTTTCCTGGAGTCACCTGGGGGAAGAAATACATTAAAATTTTACTTCTGTTGCAATCTAAGTGTTAAGATACTGGAAAAAAAATGCTTGTCTAGGAGCTTGTATGAAAAGTTTAGCAAGAATAACAGCTCTGCTCATCACTTCCTCTTGAATCAGTAGTGTTTTGTTCTCCTCCTGTCTCCCCATTTTTCTTCCTGACTTCACACAGGAGGTGCAATTTTCTGCTTTCCATCATGTAACAATGCTTCATCAGCATCTGGCCCTTTTCACTACATACTAATTTTTACGAGTTCCCATTACTCTTACTGCAATAATTTTTTTGCTTACATTTAAAATCCTACAACAGATTATTGCAGAGAAGGGCTGCAATGTTGCAAATTCATGGAAAGCTTTCAATAGTTGAATGGCGCTACATTTATGTGCAGATAATTGGATGTGGGCATCAATCTTACTCCTGCCTGTGTGACAGTTTTGCCAGTGTCTGATATTCCACTTCTTACAGTATTTGATGTCCTTAAATTTCCTGCTTCTGGAGCTGCTGACCACCTAAAGATGTCTGTACTGTAGCTATGGCAGAAAAAAGGAACTGTGTTGTTGAAAGGACTCCCTGTTTCAGGAACTTGACAGACTGTTATAACAAAAGAAGAAATGATTTATTTCTGCAACAGGAGAAGAAATGCATGAAGAGAGTAAAAGACAGTGGAAGTCTAATGATGTCCTGACTTGTTAAACAAGAATGTTTTGAGAATCACAATTCTGTTCTGACAATCACAATTCTGTTCTGACATTCTGTGAAGGTCATTTGATAATTATATAGTTACATTGTTTTGGCTTGAGAGACTTTGAAGAAATGTTACCGAAGTTATCCAGCTCCGAAGAATGTCGATGAAGACACCCATACAGCTTTTGTGACTCCCAGCAGCGTTATACATACATAACACATGTATATCTATAAATATCTATAGAGAGCTATATACAGATCTATTAAAGTCGTGACATACATGTTTAGAAGAATACTATAAGGCAATCCAAATATGCTGTGAAACATGTAGAAATACAGACATTAGGGACAGCTCACATTATGAAATTACATATTTAAGAAAACATTTCCTGGGGCTTTCTCCAAGGACACTGCTGGTCATCTTAGAATCATGGAACAATTAGTGTTGGAAAGGACCTTAAGATCATCTAAAGTCAAGAAAGCGCAAGCGCAAAAGATGAAAATGACATGAAGATGATGTGAAAAAGTTTATTTTAATGATGGAACACAACTCTACTTCTTGGTTTTGCCCAGGTAGTATTTATTACATCAGATCACTGGCATAGTGGGACTGATCACCAAAGAAATCTGGCCAGTCTCAATTTATTCTAGTGGCCAGAGACACACAGATACAGGTGAAACTCATCAGGAAGTTTTATCATTGACCATTTCAAAATGTAAACCTCAAAAAAACATCCCAAAAAGGCCAAGAAAAGAAGAGATGAAAATCCCTTCCCTCAACATGTCTGAAATGCTTTAACTTGATGGGCTAGCCTCACACTCCCTCAGATCTTAGCCCTGGCAACAGCGTAAAGAAAAGGAGCAATCTCCAACATCCCTCACCCTGCAGCAACATGGCAAGGGGTAAATGCTCATGGAGAGGAAACCCCTTGTCTAAAGGGAGCTCTGACAGATGTGCTGTCCCACGCTGATCCACAAGAGTTTAAGACAAAGCCTCCCAAAAATACGCATCCTTGCTGCCCCTGAACTGCTCTGCTACAGGAGTGGCAATTTTTCAGCAGAGGTGAATGAATAGCTCAAAACCAACACTGTCAGAGGACCACGCTGTCATCCCACTGAGCTTGAACAGCAGAGTCCAGCCTTAGTGGATTACTTCTGTGAACCAGATACTTGGGTATCTTCTACCAAAACACTGTGCTGTTGTTATTCAGTCAGCTCAAAAAGCCTGTGGGTCCCAAAGGACTTGCTGTAGACGGCAAGGCAAACCTTGGCTTTTTTTTTTTTGTTTGAAACTCCTATCAAACCAGGATGGAACAAAAATCAGCCGTGAAAGTGTCCCATTTCCGTCAAAGCCTTCTCAACCCCAGCCAGGTCCTCCTCCACCCTCATTCACAGAGCACGTCATTACCTGGCAGCTGATGAAAGTCATTGCTTGAAATATAAATAGATTTGAGGTTTATTTTTGCCAATGATACTTAATTATCATTTCAAAGGCTAATATCAAGAAATGTAAGCAGACTCCTGAGCACACCGACTCAGCTCAGAGGAATCCCTTTTGTGCAGGGCTCTACAAGGCGCAAAAGGAAAAAATTCCAGATTCTTTCCCACATTAACCAGTAATTGCAACAGACTATGACTTTAGCTTGGTATCATGCAACTGCACCACCAGGAAAGTAGTTGTCTGGTGGAGACAGTAATTCATGACATGCCAAATCACAGAATGGTTTGGGCTGGAAGGGCCTTTAAAGCTCATACAGTTCCAACCCCCTGTCATGGGCAGGGACACCTTCCACTACACCAGGTTGCCCAAAGCCCCATCCAACCTGGCCTTGAACACTTCCAGGGATGGAGCAGACGGATCATCTCTTGGCAACCTGTTTCAGCTGCTCACAACCTCATAGTGAGGAATCCTACATGCTTCCTACCAAGCAGCAAAGCCCAGACTGGCATTCCAGAACATCTATAAGGAGATTTTTCATTTCCAATTGCAATGTAAAAAGACTTTTATTATTATTACAAACAGTAAAACTATACAGCAATTGTACCAGTTAACAAGCGCCAATAAATCCCTAAAGGTTTACACCTTCACTAATACTGTTTTTGCCAAATACCTGGGATAAAGAGCATTTTGGACTAAATCTTGTAAGAGTTTATGTACACAGATGGGCATCTCAGGATCAAAACAAGTATTGAAAATTGGGTTTATGGATACAGGAATTCACTCTCATAGAACAAACTGCATAAAAAAGGGCTGAAATGTGTCTTACAGGAACAGCATTTCATGTCTGCCTACAAAGTCAGAATATCCCGGCTAGGAGCGAGAAGAAAAGCAGGAATGTTTTTTAGAATTTCCAGAAATTATTTAATTTCTTTCATGAATCAAGATGCTCAAAAATGGAGATACTGAAACAACCAGCTAAAGCAATCAAGAGATGTTATTTACCGGGAAACTCAAAGGGCAGTTGTTGGGATGTAAAATGAGCTCTGCTTATATTCATCGACTCCCTTCTCTCCTCCCTCCAGCACCAGCTTTTGCTCTGTTCTGGGTGGTGACAAAGCAAAGCTTTCACCTTCGTCTTCTCTTAACCCATATCAGACAGAGAAGAAAATGGATTTTGAATCAATTTTTTTTTCTACAGCCAAGTCTGCTAGGTTTCTCATTTAAAAGCTGACTTCTTGGAACACCAGCAGCAATCCCTCTCTGCAGATAAAAAGAGCTTTCATACAAAATTAAGATGTAATTTACAGTGTAGTCCGTGGAATAACAGTAGGGGCTCAAAAAACACATTTGCTCACTGACTCCTGAAAAGAAAGATTTCATTGTAACTTATGCCATCAGCTTCGGCCCAGTCTAGAGGTTTGATAAAAGCAAACACACCAAATAGCTTCGAACCAGTTGCACTAAATCATTTTCCAAGCAGGAGCTGAATTTAAGAAAAGACTGCAGACAAGCAACCCAAATGCCTTTGCTATTGCTCATAAAACTGCCAGCAAAGTGACCTTAAGCAGTGATTCTGGCAAGATTTACAGCTGCAATGCAAAGTAAAACACAGTACTGCTTTGGAAAGTGGAGTGTTTGGGTCTTGAGTTTAATTTTGCCAGCAAAAAAAAATGGAGGAAAAAAAGAAAGAAAAGGAGGCACTAGGAGTTATCTAGGTTTGGGAATCAGAGTAGACTCGGGAAAAAGCAGAAGATAAAAGAGTGGCTTTGATGCACATTTTTCTCTCTCACCCAACAACATGAGGAGCCTGCAAAAGCCAGGTGGATTCAGCATAGAGAACCACAGGATCATATGGTCCAACCTTATAATAATAATCCTATTTCCCTCTTTCTATAATGGCATCCTTTCAATATTTAAATACTTAGGGTAGGACAGGATAGCGTAAGGACTATAAAGTTATTAACAGTTCAAAATCAGGCCCTCAACATTTAGGTGAGGGTAGCATTGGAATGTATCTCTCTGACATAAAAACACTCACTTAAGCTACACCAGAAATTCCCACTGGTGTGAAGTAATGAGTTTCTACTGGATTAAGAGGGTGTTGGAAGTGTTCTATAAGCAGTCAAAACAACCAAACAAAAACCCCTGGAAACTACATCAGGCTTGCAGGACACACCATCACCCTGCTCAGTAAACAGGTATATTTCAAAAACAAATAGGTCCTGGATAAGTCTCGAGAGAGACCTCGTGTCCATCTACCTACCTCAAAGCAGAATCAATACTGCTCTAACTGCTCCTGATAAAGCCTGGTTTAACATGCTCGTACACACTTCTGAAATTAAGGAATACACAGCCACCACCCAAGCAATCTGTGCTAGTGCCAGACCATTATAAAGCCTTTTCTCCTAAAATCTGAAATAAATCATTTGTTCCTAGCACACCATTTCCTCCCTCTTTGCAGACAGTTTGTACATCTCATCTGTGCCCTCCCTCAGCCTTTTTTTTTTTCCTACCATAAGCTGTCCCCATTTTCTTTAACTTTTCCAATCAAATGATTTTTTTGAGACCTCTAATAAATCATGCTCTCTCCATGGCTCTCTCCAAGTCTTCTACACTATTTCTGGTGTCCAAAAGGGGATCCAGTGCTTTAGTTGTGCAGTTACAGACTGACCATTTCCTATGGTCTTCTACTGTGAATTTAAAAACCACCACCAACCCTCTCCTCCCTCCTGTCTCCAATTCCTATTGCTGCACAAACTGGCCTACCAAGCATGTAAGGAATATGCAGTGCAAGCATTTGAACTGCTCACCTGTTTTTGAGATGCGCTGCCAGGTCACATCGCTGCATGACTTCCTGACACACAGAAGAGAAGGGGCACGAAACAAACAGCTTGTCTAACAGTTTATGAACAAGAATGCTGGATTTTTTGCAGAGTTTAAAATGCAGTCTTTTTCGATCCAGCGGGCAGAAATCCTTCTCCTGCAGAAAGTTCCTTAGACACTTGTAGCAGAAAGTGTGTCCACAGGGAGTGTCCAATGGCTGCAACAAGGGCTGAAGGCAAATGTGGCAGACCAAGTCATCGTCCACTTCATTCTGGTAGTTGTAGAGGTGGTTCTCTCTTGTCCAGTGCTGCTGGCCACACTCGAAGCACAGAGGGTTCAAGGAGGCATTCTGCTCCACCGAAGCCATATCGTCGCCTGAAGTCCCCATTGTAGAGCTAAGAAGGCTGATGGATCCTCCTCATAAGATGGGGTTCTTCACTTAAAGCTCAGAGGGAAGCAACTTTTTCCAGCAAGAATTATGCTCTTCAGTAAAGTGCCATTTTCTGCAACAAATAAAGAAATGAGAATTATTCATTTTGCATTTAATTATGGAAGTTCTTACCAGAACTTTTGACTTCATCTGGATTTACCAAAACACAAAAGCTGGATACATTAAGAGAATATCCCTATTTTGTGTAAATTTGTCACAGAACAAAAAAAAAAAAAATGCATTAGTATTTTTCCTTTTACAACATAAAGGTTTTATGGCTTCCTAACAGCTGCTGCACTGCACAGTTTTCACCTGCAAGATGACCAGTTTGTGACAGCAAGGACACCGCATTATGCAATGTCACACTAGAAGCGTGCAATTAGCATCTAGTGCAAAAAATACTCCATTGTGCAACAATGGTTATATGACTAAGTAATTAAATGTGTTCTTTACTATGAGATTATGATTTTAATCTGTCTCTACTCTCTTTTTGGGGTGTTGACTATTAATGTAGAATATTACCTGTTAAAGTTCTAAGTACATCGCATTAAAAATAACAGCAACAAACTGCTTACTCTGTTTGTTCCATTAGTAATGTTGCATATATGTCACCACTTATCTTCAAGTTTTCACAGAAGGAGGGACTGATTCTATCCAATATGCCACACTTGACTTAGTACAGAGACCCATAATAAAAACATGGAATAAACTAATCATATGAAGTGCCTGGTTCCTAACAACTAACCTATTTCACTTGTTAACTAACAAAATGACAGCATACTGAATGTTACAATAATCATGCCAGTCAAAGGGCTGTAGGCGGGTCACTGTGGGATATATTTTCTAAACTTTGCAAGCTACTAAACTTTGCCCCTCTTAAAATAGCTGTGTGGTCAGGAAACTGTGCAGCCACCATCTGCAATTTCAAACGCTAAATCCTTACCCCTCCCAAACTTACCTACCTTTCTCTCCCTTACAAAATCGCATTGCTTGACGCTCATAACATAACGATTTAGAAAATGAAACAATTTTCCCTCACACTCTGCAGAGACCTCCTCATTTGTTACTTTTGGTAAATGTTCTCATTGGTGGGGGATGACAAAAGAAATTTAATTTGAGCAATGCCTATTTTGTGTCTAAATTCTTTCTTGCAGTGGAGTAAGCAACACTCAAGACACACACTTACTGTATTCTCCCAGAGTAGTAGCAAACATACGGAGCAATGAAAACTGCTAGTCTAGATACCAGCCCATCATCTTTATTTTTAGCTTCTGAAACGTAGTCATAAATCTGTTTTGAAATTCATGTGGAACACATGCATTTCACTAGGTCTTACTTTTTAAGAGAACCTCTGTTGTGGTTTTTGCGCCTTAACCTCACACAGCCAAGCACAAGACTTAGAGCCCATTTTACAAGGATTATTATATCCTTTGACGCAAAAAGGATTAAATAGTAATTTGTAATCCAGGATTCTATTCTGCCATGGAAATTGATGCTCATCATTGTCCTGACTTGTAGTAGATAATGTGCACCTTCTGGAAAGGATTTCCATGAGGGAAGAACATAGCAGTTCTTTGTTACTAGAGACTAAGAATGCAAAATGAGACTCCAAGAGAGATTACTTAAAACCCAGTCTTAAATATATTATGTAAGAGTTCAAAGATTGGAAAGCAGATAAGAAGAGAGACGCACAGGGCCCTCATGCTCAACCCGCAGCACTCTCACTCTGCCTTCATGTTGCTGGATTAATGCAGAAGGGATGAGACTCATCTAATGGCTGTTCTTTATGTAATGCAATATAAATCAGATAAACGTTCTAGACAAACACTGTGTTAATTTGTGACTTTACCAAATTATTTTGCTGCTTATAGAACACCAGGAGAGGAACATGTGGCTCATGCCATATGGTACTTGGGGGCACCTGCAACACCAACCGTCAGGTCAGAGGAAAGGGATATACAGAACTGGCAGAGAAAGCCATTTTAAGCGTGCATTGCCAAAATGGTAGACCCACCCTTACTACTGACTATGACCAGGACTCTAGCTTCTTCTCAGGTAACCAAGGTCCCAAGAAAAGAGCAAGTCCTACATCAACAAGGCTGCGGAAAGCCTCAGGGACCATTCTGCACACTGAAGTTACAGATCGTTGAGAGTGAACATCCCAAATTCACCTTCTTGACAGCTTCTAGCATTTCTATCCTTTGAAGGTTACCTAGCACACATGCCAGTCTCTTGCAGAGCACCAGGCAGTGTCATACAGTAAATATATGAGACACTTCAACTATACACTTGCTACAAAGATACCTGGCACCTCTCTTTTAGAAGGCTGTAATTAAATCCTTTTGAGAGTTGAAAACTTTTTTAAACAGCTTATTATAAATTTGGAACAAAAAGTAAAATGAGAAAAGTTATTGAGTGATCCGGCTTTCACTGCCATGTTTCAATTATCATGACAAGCCTTCTTTCTTAGGAAGGGTCTATCCAGAGACAAGCTCTGTTTACTGAAATCACAAGAATCTGTCCTCAGTGAGACACAGGCAGTCACTGTTGCCCACCAACAAAAAGTGGTGAGCAGGCTTGTTCCTACCACTGCCCAATCCCCGCTGCAAATGCAGGGACAAGTGCCGTCGGACTGTGCTTTTTTGTGGAGGTCCCATTTCAGGCTGTTTCTGCTGGTGGCTGACATCACCTTTAGCTGCTCCCCAGGTCTACCACTGCCCCATTAGCTTAAACATCGATAAATACCATATAAACTAACCACCACCTTTTCTACAGCCAACATGACGATCCTTCCATCACCTCACTGCCTGCAGAGCTGCAGGAAAAACAGATAATGGATTACAACAGTAAGATTAAAAAACTAAAAACAACCCACCT
This sequence comes from Psittacus erithacus, assembly GCA_009867235.2. NCBI lineage: Eukaryota > Metazoa > Chordata > Aves > Psittaciformes > Psittacidae > Psittacus > Psittacus erithacus. Next base: position 60,093 of record WYDI02027065.1, on the reverse strand, counting down.
GTTACCATCGCCCAAAAAAAGCCCATCAAGATTCCCCCACTTTCACACTGCTGCCTGCTTCCTTCACTGCTGTGCTGCATTCGGGGGAAGCCTGTTCCATGACTGAGGAATCAGTCACCAGGATTTGTATTGCCAAGCCCTTTTGCAGGTTGTTCAAAATATCAACTGATTTACAAAGTCCACAAACACCGTATCTGTGGTCTGAGCAACAACTAGGAGGGCAGACATTTCACTGATGTACAGAACTATATCCTTGAAATCCACAATACTGGGGCACTGCCATTTATAACACCCTACTTCAACCCTCTTCATGCATCCCTTATGTTATTTTCTGTATCTCTTATCACAGCAGATGACCAGCTCCACAGGAGGGTATCATTTCAGGAAAGCTGTAAACAAGAAAAATAGTCAAAACTATTAAAAATACAATGAGAGTAAAAGAGCCAGCCAGGCCTGTAATTCAAGTCATGTAATTCCCGAGGAAATCATTCTCCCAGGACTTCATTACAACAGCCAAACAGTACAGGTGGTGCCCTGCTTTCAGTTTTAAATCACAATCCACTTGAGAACTGGGCAAGACTGGACACCCAACTGTGCAAATTCCTATTTTATTTTCCGAAGTGAAGTGTGCATGAGAGCAATTTTAGGCTGGAGAAGTCAGCCTTGTCCTTAGGCCTCAGCTAGCTCTGACTTACTGATTCAACACTCTTTGGAGAAGCTTGACATACTTTTACAGAAGCATAAGATGTCAGGCTTTATATCTACATCAGGATTCATGATGTTTATTCCTTCTGTCTGAATGGGCACTGAAGAAGAAAAACCCAAAGCACAAGTAAACCATAACTGTAGCAGTAACTTGGCCTTTTTGCTATGGTTGTCTTTTTTTACAAAGTCACAAATAATTAACACTAGCTTCAGTCTGAAGTTAATGGAAATATGTGCTCTGCAATGAATGCTCTCAGATTTAAGCTGTTTATTTCTAAATTCTTTTATTAAAATCCCAGAGATTCAGAGCCCTTAAGTGACTGTTCAAACTTGTACCAAAAAACCTGACTATGCCTCAGAAGCAAACAACCGGGAAAATACCTGTCTAACAAACTATACCTTATCTTTAGTATACCACAATTTCCTATTTTGCTTAATATCCTCTGCAATTTCCTCAATCAAAAGCAAAGGTCAAAAAAGCCCCCTGATGTATGACACCCGTATTCCTTTGCTCGATTCCGGTGTCCCCTACCCCGAAACCTGGGATGCAGATCTCTCAGTTCTGTGGATAACAACTCTCTATGCCAGAATGGACATTTTCACACCACGATTTATCTAAGCACTGAATCAATGTTTAATTTCCACTGCATAGCTTAAACCAACTGCAGGTGGGAAAATGTCCACCTGTATTTCCTCTCAATTCAAGACTAACAGGTGCTGGCTGCTTCTCATCCCAGAGGCGCAGGAATGCTTCATCATATATATCCCTTTCTTACCTACCACAGTGGGGAAAGGGAGGGCATGCAAAGAAATTGTAACAGCTATGGTGGAGGTTTCATAAGACCCTAAATTCAGGCAGTCCATTCCTGGTCAGTCAAATTTGTACTTGTAAGGCAACATATAACATCTATCAATCAATAACTCTGAACAACAGTACAGTCATCACTCCAGATTTCAGGAAAGGTTGGCTTAGTTTTAAAATGTCACAAGATTTCTGAGGTGCGTTCTCCACGGCCATGGCACCCGAGCTCCCACACCAGCCAGGAATGATGTCAGGGTACCCAAATCCCCCTGCCTTGTTCAAACACCAGCGCTGTGAACAGGATCTCTTAGCAGCCAGGAATGGATCAATGCAAGCCCCAGGAGAAGGAAACTTGAGAGTAGCAACATCCGCTGCTTAAAACCCATCATAACCAATTAAACAGCAGCCCTTAGTTACCAGTCCAGTATCCTTCACAGGAATTACAGCATCAGACTGATGATTCATAACTGTTTTCAAAGCAGACCCTAGCTCAAGTGCAAGAATAAAAGATAGCAGAAACTGTAATAAAAAGCATGATGAGAATAAATAGCTGACACACAGCACTAGAGGGGAAAGTGTTATTCCACATTTTCCAATGAGCGTGACCTAGCTCATTAGATACAATCTCTGCTTTAATATTAAAGCCATACAGCAAACAAGTGAAGCAGAACTAGCAACTTGTATTGACTTTACAATATCCATGTTAATTATACTGATATCTGAGGGCTGCACTATCTTCAAACACCAAACCCCAATTCGATTCTAATCCAAGTTTGAGGCAGCAATCTTGTTAGACTCTTTGTCATTTGAAAATGCAAACAACTGATAATGTTGTCAAAAAATGGCATCTGGCAGATCAAAGTCAGGAAAAAGACTACAAGAGATGGGCAGAGAACAGCAATTAAACTGGGAGAGATTTCTGCTAAGGCTGCAGCCACACTGTCACTGCATGCCAGTTATCCAGTACACCTATTTCTTGTGCCAATGAGCAACTCTTTTCCACATTTTCTTAAGTCATGCAGCTGAATGAATGGAATTTTTATATTCAAACTAAATAATATTTTGCCTGAATGGTGACTTTGTTCCACTGAACCACAATCAGGCAACTCTGGGCTCGCAGTAAAACCATCTCTCCACAGACTGTTTTTGCCTCTGTGCTTATTCTTCTGCTCTACCAACGCAATACCCACCCAACCAAGGCATCAGCCCTACATCAGATGTTGATGTGGCATCACTGCTGCAAAGGCAACAGGTCACAGGTGATGGTTTTCCTTCCTCACCCCAGGGATGTGGGTTTTTACAAGCAGTACCTTAGACGCGCACACACACTCCCCTCGCTGGGTATTCCTGGAGTACGGTGTTTTTCCAGGCTGCGAAACAAACCCCTGCTTAAATCTGGTGAATAAGGAGTGTTTGGGAAAATTAACAGGACTGTAAGTTGTGTTCGGTATTTGTGGAGTGCTGTGTTTCTGTGGCAACAGGGGGCTATGGACTTTAATTACCACCACAATATTAAGAGCCACTGCTGTAGATTGGTGTAGATCAGATGCAAGAGACATGGCCCAATGTGAGGACCAGTAGGAAGAACCTCTTCTGCTCTGCCCTGAGCCCTGAAGTATAAGGGGTCCGAGCAACCATCCCACCAGGGAGCAAAGAGACATAAACAGAGAGGAAGCACAAGACCATCCAACCTTAGGAGAGAAGATGATGATGCCTGCCTCCCCAAACCTGCACTTCAAGCCCAGGGCATGCTCAGCACCAGGGGGTGATAGGGGGAAAGAGAAGGACACAGTGCCCAGAGATAAACTAAGTGGACAGAAGGTTCTGTTCAAATACGCAAAGATCATCCTACAGCCATTTTCTATGACACAAATGGAATAGCTTCTATTTTGGGACCAGAAGATTAAAATAGCTTTACTATAGTCAAACTGGTCTTGAATAGGGAAGATGAGGACTGTGACCCTATGGAGGTCTCTGCAATGAAATACCCATTCTTTATAAAAAATACAGAGCTCCAGCTGATAAATCATCTCAGAATAGAAGAAAAGGAGACAAGAGTATGAATATTTAATGAAGATACATCTACGCATCTAAAGATTAAACTCTGCATATTGCTACTAAACAACAGGAGCACTCCTAAAAGGAAGAAGACAGACACACAAATCAAGCTAGATAAAAGCTGCCCAGGTTTGGATGGCTGGGCCACTCTCCTGGCCTGCAGGAAGCCTGACCCCTGCAGAAGAAAGAACTTGAACTCGCACCCTTTCCTCTGCAGGCACGGCAGCCACTGCTACACACCCTACTGAAAGTCTCATTCACATGTATTTGCCCTTCCCTGCCATCCTGCTCCCCAACAGAAGAGGGGACTGCCTTTACAATTTGCAAGAGGACCTGTTTCCTGTAGGTACATTTGATTTTCTGCAGGTACATTCGATTTTCTGTTAAGTGGAAAGAGAAGGCCCTGTTTCTTGACATCAGAAGCCACCCCACCACAGGAACACCCCCAAACACGAGACGACAAGATGATCCCAGGTCTCTCAACAACCAAGCAGGTTTGTAACTTTGAGGCCTGAGCATATATAAAAATATCTGCATGAAACCTCCTTCAAGCTCCTAAACCCATTGTGGAATTTTTGCAGCAGTGAAAAAAAAAAAAATACAATTATAGAACAGCAAAACGAAATGGAAATGAAAATAATCCACACTTACCTGTCAGTAGAGCCAAAGATAAATCTCTTTCCTAGCACAAAGAGAGTGACAAAAGCCATATCTCATTACTGCTGCTGTAACAGGTGGGGTTTTATATCCAGAGAGAGCAAAAAAAGTACCCCAAAAGCCAAAAATCCACATAAGGAGGCAATTAGTGACGCTTTCTTCTCACTGATGGAGCAGAGGAGAAAGGCAAGAAAGAGTAAAACATTTGCGTATCCACCATGGTTATTTTCTGCAGTGCAATCTGTCCACCAGTCCTTGCCATATGTGCCACCCTTTCTGTTCAGAGAGATGAAGGCAGCAGAAAGCTGTCCATCAAGATGCTAAACCTTCTGGAAATCCCTCCCCTGCGCACTTTGACATGAAATGGGGACTTTCGTGGATGAACAGAAACACTTAACTAGATTAAACATAGCTCATTCCTGGATATGCACAAAGAGAATTTGATTTGATTAATTCAAGATTTAAGGAGCTGAAGCTATGCAAAGAAAATAAAGAAGGAAGCGGTGAGCTATGTTCCCTTTTTATGCTCTTCTGTATCACCAGCCCCCATCGCTATGGGTGTGCACAGAGAAAATTCAGGGAGACAACACTTGGATTAATCACAAAATGGCTTTGATGACAGAGAGAAGCTGGAGGTGGAGGGGTGGAAAGAAGGATGAAAGCACTTTCTGAGTAGTTAAATCACAGGACTAACTTTTTTCAGGGAGAAACACCAGCTCCTTCTCTTCCTTCAGGCATATGCTACCTTGCCTAACATGTTACAGCTGGTTTCCCCTATTAACCACAACCCAAGTGATGGTGGAAAGCTATTTTGAAAGGTAAACTACGGTGTTACTAGTCAGTTCTTAAGCTCAAAAATATCATGAAAAAGAAAATTAAGCTAACAAAAAAGGACAACTGCTCTCAAAACAAGGATTCCTAAGATCTGTGCAAGATGGAGCAAAGATGACACACATTAGAGATGAGACAGATAAATGATAAGCCACATGCTGTCCTTGCTCCACAGGGAAGCAGAGTCCTCCATGGAAGCAAGTGCCCATCAGTTGTGAGGAACCCATGACAACCCATGGCCAAAGAAACCTGAGAGCACAGCTGAAACGATGTGGAGGACGGTCTAGACAGAAGGTTTGCAGCTTCAGCCTCCAGCATCAACCAAAGGTCAAACATCACGCCAGCAGCTCAGGAGCACCACTTGAAGAGCTAAGGCAACCCCCTAAACTGGTGTGCTTTGTCTAAAGACTGCTTATTTTCTTCCTAATGGAAGAAAACTAATGCCACTGCATGGGGACTCTCCAAAAACGAAAATAAAAGCCTTCAGGCCCACAGTCAAAAGTGTTTAACTACCTACATGCAGGCCAAATTATCCAGGAGACGTTACTTGCTCGTAAACAGAGGTACCACACGCAGAGTGACTGGTTCACCTGTACAGCTACACAGCTTGGTCTGCAGCCCAGGGCAACCGGGGAGCAGGGAAAGCTGTGCTGGCTCCACCCCTAGGCAAGAAGGTGACTTGTCATGAAAGCACTGCCATGCTTGAGTAGGTCCCTACGTGTGCCTGGGAATGATGTTAGGATGCCACCCGCTAGCTGTCACTTGAATTAACTCCACCAGTTCTTTCACTTGTAACACTTCAGGGTAATGGCTGTTCCTTTCCCTATTAACTCTGCTGAAGACATTTTCCTTTGCTGCTGCACGTAACTAAATTTCCACCTAACTTCCAGCGAGAACTTTCTTTCTGATCTGTGTAGAACGGTTATTTTCAGAGCCTGCTGCCTGACGGAGCTTTCAGCACACAGGAAAGACAGAGCACAACCAGTCCTCATGCTCTTTTACAGTCACACAAAATACCCCCATAATATTTTGTAGGATGCTTGTCAGAAGGTAAAACCTTTAAGATCTTCTGTTTACATTCTCTGTATGTACATGTACTGTACCTCAGATGTACTCCATTCACAAATCCTGAAAGTAAATAGCTTTGCACATCACCAGAATTTACGTAACATGTTAGATCTAGAAGCTGCAGTCTTAAATATACAAATATTATCTTAAATAGAAAACATTTAAATATTTTGTATGTAAACGGGTTTTTGCATACACAGTAGACTAGTACTTGACCTGAGGCCTCCAGACAGGATTTAGAAAGGGAAGTGGACATTGACTATGTAAAGTCAAGTCTGGTTGGACAGATTTGACAGAGACAAACAATACAGACTACAAAGAGACAGCACTGCATGCGGTTTTAGTCCAACTGTAGGAATTACATATTCTCCAGTTCAACCCTTGTAATTCCACAGCCACCAAGAAAGAGATGATGTCTGTTGAATAAAAAAGCCAATAAAAAACCCCCACAATTCTCCTAAAACATTTCTCTACCCCCTGCATTTGCAGCTGTTTGTTTATGACTGCATTTCAAATACATATATACATACACACATATCTATATTTAAAAAGTAGAATTTGAGCGCCTATTTGATAGGGAGGCTTTTACTAGGCAATTATTTATCTGCCTGAGCTGCGAAGTTTGGCTGCTGCAGCGTGTGCCCTGAATCCTGTTAGTGCTCTCATAAAGAAACAACTTCAGTAGGAGCACTATTGAAAAACAGTCCTTTAAGATTCAAGTGAAAATGTTAGCAAAGATGCATAGTAACACACAGGTCAACAGGTCCTGGTATGTATTCTCCAATGAGTGACAGGAGCTAAATATCAAGAAGCAATCTTCTGCCTCTCCCTTGCAGAATGAATAATGTGGAGGAGTGAGCGATGAACTGCTGTTACAGCATTTCTGGCTGCTTTCCTTGGTAGTCTTGTTCTCTTTGTTTAAAAAAACAAGATTCCTAAACAAAGGCAGACAAATGGAAGATCACTGCCTTCGAAAGGAGCAGTACAAATTAAAATAATATCAAGGGAATAAAAAAATAGCAAAGACATGCAAGTATGTATAACACCGAAATGGTAGCCATATCCAGAAATTATATATAACAGATATATTAATACAGCTACAAAGAAATAAACTAGAATAAAATTGGTCAGTAAAAGTACAAGAGGGTTTAAGTGCTCAGAGAAGGCTACTTCTCCTATAACCAAACAGGGAGATGAGTCAGGAGAAGTTTGCTGGGATGGGGAGCCATCCAGGCTCTAACTGGTACGCTTACCTAGCAAACAAAAGCTGAGTTGTTAGGAAAATGAAGGTCTAATATTAAGAAAGAAAAATGCATTTCAGTTCTCAGATACTTCATCATGAATTTGCAAGATACAGAAGACATTTACTCACATCAGTAGGGAATTCTGGTTCACCATATTCTGCGAAGAGGGGGGGAAAGGAGCGAGGCGCTGAAAAGCCCCACCAGTAGAATGTTCAGATTCCTAACTTCAGGCACCGCTTTTCTGTATCCGTGGTCAAAATGGTTCCAGCAATAGAGGCTGACAGAAGCATACTACAGTGGGAAGGAGCCAACCTTCTCCTCCTCCTCCCTGTCCAATCTCTTCTCAGCACGCTGAAATTTTGCATTTGAGATTTTGTGGGGGATGACACAATTTTAACTTCCTCATTTATTCTATGTATTCAACCCTTATGAGCTAGCACTTAAAATACCAGTCTTGCTTTGAAGGGTATTACTTCATTAGCAGTGCTTTTGGAAAAAGTTCTCTAGGAGACAGAAGATTCAGCCTCCGGAGTACCCATCTTCTTTGCACTCCCTAATCACAATGCTCATTTTCCCAAACCACGCACTTCTCAACAAGTTAAGTTAGGTACATAGACATAAAAAATTCAAACTCTCATTTATTTCCATACTTTTTTAACCTAACCCATGCTAAACACTTTCACATGTTTTATGCCAGATACTCAGATGAAACATTTTTTAGACTTTATAAACTTTTTTTTTTTAATTGCTATGTTGTCCAAGAGCCAGAAACCATCACAGACAACGCTGCTACTGCACTGGGAGCCATGTAAACAAACCCAACAGATTATGCTGTCTCTGAGATAAAGATTCACATTCCCATGGGATATATCTCTTTTTCGTGAAAGGGGAGCAGTGCTGTGCACTAAGATGCTGAGACCCCAAGCGCTGCTGTAGACCCCTGCCTACCCTTCCTACAGAAGAAACACTAACAGCAGTTGATAAGAGCAGGTTAGCTTAATACAATGGCCCTAGCATACAGCGGATGGAGTATTGGAAATCACATCGTTCGAAGCTTCTCTGCTCCCATCAGCAGCAATGGAGATTCAAGGAATTAGTCAGAAGTTCACCTGCAAGAGGTGGGCAAGAAGGGTAATTAAAAGCTTTCATCCTGTAATTTCTGTGCGCAAACTGAAAACCAGGAGTGTGGTCAAGAGCATAATGAGATTTTCATTCAAAGGAGACATCTTACTTTAAAAACAGCAGACTTTGAGCAACACTGTCTCTTATTGTCAGTCATACGAGACGAGAACCCAGAAACAACAGAATCTCAGGCAACTAGTCTGCCTCCATATATTGAGTGAACGTAAAGGAAACACACAGGGAAAGGGAAAGAGTCCCAAAAAGACCATCCTAGCTGAATAATTTTAAGATGGAAAAGGTAAAACCTTTCAAAGAACTGAGAAGTTATACTAGAAAGCTACTGCAGTAATATAGCACACTTCAGCTAAAAAGAGCCATTTCCATACATTTCCCTTTATAAATTTCAGAAGTGGAAATATATGAACTGTGATTCACTGCTTGTCCATGCAGATCGGTTTAACTGAACATGAAGTTTCAGCAAGGTTAGTTTCCGAACTGGTACTTATTTTCTTGCTAAAGTATGTTGTGTTGCTTTAGCTTCAGCCAATCCCTACTACTAAATTGAAGTAAATACACAGCTAAAAGGGTTTACAGTGAGTCTTCGTAGTTGTGGGTTTTTTTCACTAAGTACATGAAAATAAATCACTGCAGTCTTCCCGCATGCAATACAAGATGGATTATTTTGGATGCTTGATTTGAGAACAGCACGTCTGCTGCGGCTCCGGCTGGCTGGAGACCCACATTCTCCAGTGCCCTCCAGACTCCCTTAAGACTTGCGACGGTGCCCGAGGGGATGCTTTGGCTCAGAGATTCCTATTTTAGCTGCAAATAGGGGGTCAAAGCATGCAATGAACTAGCTATAAAACCCTGTCCCAAACAATTATTGTAAACACTGGTACATAGCAGGCTCAGGGTAAGAAAATACACAAACAAAACCACTGAACCCTTACCAACAATTTAAAATCTTCAATTAAAACCCCTCCTAACAGACAGACCTAACACCTTGCTTGCTCTCCCATTTTTCTCTATCCCTCCTTCCCCTCCCCAAATTCCAGAAAAACAGCAGAACAGGAATTATTCTTCTGGGAAAACATCTCACATTTCCACTTGAAAACTTTAAGTACAGTTATTTGAAAATACCTACACTCTACAGTTCTTAGCTTCTATTTTTCTATGAAGAAATGCTGAAAGCAAACGATTTAGTAAAAAGAAGAAATAAATGCACAACTGATGTTCTGCTTTTCATCCTGTTTTTCAGAAGTATAATAATCCCTTTTTGCTTTTAAAAAAGCTTGAACCAGAGGACTTGTGTTAAAGTTGCACGCCCTGCACAATGCTCAACAAAATGAGAAGCCTTTTTTGCAAGGTGGTTATAAAGGCTACCTGGAAGTTTACCAGGGTTTCTAGGATGCCCACTGGAAAACCTTATGGATAACTGTACAACTATTACTACATATGTATCCTAGGAGACCAAAGAGCTTTCACATTTAAGAGCCTATTTCCCAGCCACCCTCTCAATACACGTCTCATGCATTTATAAATAATATAGATAGCCATGAGAAAGGAGGATGTTGGTTTAATATCAGCCAGAAGATACACTGACCTCTGCTTGTATCAGCATAAATGTTTCCTTTTATTTCTGTTCACCTTTTTTCTCACCTTCTGATTACAAGAAGGTCAGAAATCTCATATAATTCATGAAATGTGCTTTAAACTTAAATTTTACAACTGAGCAGAGCTAAAATCTTAATCTTTAAAAATTCATATGCATACACGCAGATCACCAGAAAAAGCCTTTGTACTCATGCAAGTGAAATTTAGATTCCTGACCACAACATTTTGCAAAGCATCAACCTGTTAAATACAACATGTCAGAGAACTGTACAATTTAGGAAAAAAACCCAGAAAGACAAACGAATATATATATATATATATATTAAAAAAAAAAAAAAAAAAAAAGGGAGAGGGGTCTTCAGCAATTCAGAGTAAGACAGATACCAAAACTTTGGTTACTTCCC
>WYDI02027065.1:0-49578 GCA_009867235.2 Psittacus erithacus | reverse complement strand
ATAAACCTGTTAAAAAAAACAGGTCAAAAAACTGTAAAATTTAGAAAAAAAACCCAAAAAAACAAACAAATATATATATATATATATTAAAAAAAAAAAAAAAAAAGGCACAAAGCAGCTAATTCAAGAGACTCACTTCACACTTCAGGTTAGAACAGCCTACACATTTGAAACAAGCTGTATCAAAAGCATTCCCATCGTTTCTGGTTTGTAATTCTTGTCACAGGGTCTAGCCTGCAATTAAGCACTCAGCACCTAGCCTGTGAAGGGCAGTGCCTTTAAAAAGCCAAGCAGAGCCCCGGAAACACCCAGGTACAATTCCTCGGCAGCTGGCACCGAGACTGTATTACAAAACCTGCAGCACAGAGCACAGCAGCCCCTTCCCTTCATCACCTTTCTAGTCTACACTTGTTACCGTTCCATCCCGCAGAGGCAAGGAGGGAGCACAGCTTACCTGCCCAACACACAGGAAAAGAAGACTATACTGCTGTTCTGGAAGAGGGGATATCACATGACAACAAGGAACTTCAAGGAAAAAGACTGTCAGCATGCCAGCATACACAGATAAATTCACCAGTGGGTAATTAAAACAGGACCGGCCCCTTCTATAACCACTAAGCAGCTCTTGGGGTTTGATTTACTTACAGCAGTAAATTCACCTAATCACCTAACCTCACAAATGAGAGCGAAGCCCTAATAGCTGTGGCTCAGTAAATACTAACCGGGGCTGAAGCCAGCGTAAAAGATCAGCAGGTGCTCTCTTACACTGTGTCCTTTTGAAATCCTAAACCTAACATTAAAATTAACAGCTGGCTAACATGTCGCCAGCAATCTCTCATGAATGCATAATGAAACGGTGCTACTACATCAAGCACATCACAGTTTGTAAGCACACCAGGCAAGCATGTGTGGGTATCACACACACAAATACTTACAATAACTTCACATACATTGTGTTTTTACAACACAGTCTCTGTCATGCTCTCCATGTACTGTGAATATTACGCAAAGCAACACAATGTTTGCAAGAAAAAACAATCCACAATTGCATTAAATAACATTATTTTTCTTTCCTCCCCTCGCCTATTTAAGAAAATTCTGCTTTAAAAAAAAATATATATACATAAAGGAAATGTTGAAACTACACATACTTTCTGTAAAACTCTCAGTTTCTATATAGCTTTATAATTCAGTATCTAGAGGAGTATTCAGTGCTGAAAGTCAGTTTCACATCCTGAAATTATACTGCTTGTGTCACTTAAAAAAGTAGTTTAAAAAAACAACAACCAAATGACCAGTATTCTGGTTTTCTTTTAAATTAACTAACTCCCTGGCATTTTGAGTACTAGATATACTGCGTATTTGCAGACTCAAACTACAAGCCACTATCCTCCAGTATACTGGATTTCAGTAACTCCACTTCAAATTGAATACTTAAGTATTATTTTTCCATTACACTGGACATAAAGAAAATGACATGCAGGAGAGTCTATGGCCAGCTAAATATGACAACCGCCATATCTTTCAAGACACCACCCTCTCCCTTCATTTACTTAGTCCCATGAAGCGGATGAAAGAAAAACCTAAGCCTACAAACAAGACCATAAATCAGTAGTAGGCAAGTACACTCCAGCAGCAAAGGGTTCAGGCTGAGGTCTCAGTGGATGCTTCAGAAGACTTCAGGGTGGTCTTTATACCACCCCACTTCAGAAAACATGATTGCAAAGTAAATTACCCATCTGAAAAAGTACCAAAACTGTTTTTCTTGACTACTCTTGGCTTGGCCTTAAACAAATGGGCTTGGATAAACAGTGTAGTGAAGAGGACTGATGTCCTTCTGGTTCACAGGAGAGCTGCATGGCCGAGATGAGACATCATCCCTGGTGAGGACAACAGACCAGTTAAACAAATTGTCCAGTCAGAAGCAAGGCCCATTCTGCTCCTTCCCATGAGAAGAAACCTGCAATGGTATTTCAAAGACCTAGAGAGCTATGGAAACTTTTGACCTCTGCTAGAGATATTTCCAATGGCACTAAAATGACAATGTTGAGGATATTTACACTAGGCTTGGGGTGTTTTCTTTGGGTTTTAGCACTTGAGTCTAACACACCATTTCATCTAGAGAACCAATACAAACCAATCCTGGTACAGCATTCCTCTGTCGACACACCAATACTACACATTCCTTTGGCACACAAGTGTCATTGAGTAAAATATAAAGGAAGTCATAGCTGGAAATGGCATTTGCTAAGATACCAACATTTTAACATGAGGATCTTGGCAGTACTGTGAAATGGTGTGGTGAAATGCCACACCGCAAAGGGGGTAAAAGCAAAGCTGCTGCCCAGCCCTGCTGCTGCAAGGTTCCTTCCTCACCCTCAAACACTAGTACGGTTCTCACTACTGACGAAGGCAGTGAGATTCAGGAGCCATGTCTTTAAAAGACCAAATGGCTGAAGGACACCTATTCTCCTCCTGAATGGGGAACCTATTTGCTCTATCAACATGGGATTTGCTGCACAGACTTAGTAGGTTTAGCAGTGCCTTGCAGCAGGAAAATTAAGATTTTAAGATGTAATTTCAGAGAATGATGTCACATGTTGTAAGGAGCAGTTAAATAATGATGTTTAATTGGAAAGAAAGAAAAACCCACCATAAAATATTATACTAACCTCAAGAAAAACAAAACAAAACCAACATGTATTTCTGAAGGAAGAGGTAAGCAACTCCTACCCTCATTAAAAAGTTGAGAAAAGTGCATACCACGACTAAAATATAAGTAATACACATCCTTCAGAAGAGTCCAAAGGAGCAATTTAATTAACCACCCACTGATTTCATAAATGACAAGAACACACAAAGGTAATGGCACCTTATAATTGAAAATGTCCTGTTTACTTAGCTGAGCAATTGCATAACTACAAGGAAACATCTTGAATTCATGACATTTTTAACTTTGTGAGATGCTCACATACTGCCCATGATATAACTACAATGTGTGTATTCCACTTATTTGATGCCTTTACCTAAGAACCTCAAAGTCACTGACAACCATAAAGGTCTTAATCTTTATGAACATTTTTGATGGGCTTTTCCATACCTTCTTCAAAAACATGGAAGAGGTGGGAGGAAAAAAACCCCAATTTTATTGGTATGCCACTTCAAACAAACTATTACCACATGTAGGGACTTAGTTTATACCTGTAGTTCTCCCACTCTCATCTAAAGGGATCCTGTGGAAGCCTCAGGAAATATTTCTGTTGATGACCTTACAAACTCACTCTGCAGTTTCTCACCCTTTTCCTTCACATGGGAAAAGCTTCCTTTCAGCTACTACATCCTTTATTAAAGCTGAAGAGAAGCAGCTCTTACCAAAGTAGGAAAACAGTGTAACAAAGTATGCGAAGAGCTCTTCCTTATTTTTTTCATTGGGTTTTTCAGGAATAAAGTTGAACTAAATTAATATCCCTTCCTGCATTCACAAAACTCAAAATGCCTTTGTGCTGCTACATTACACTCATCAAAGTCTATCTGACTGAACATGAAACAGAGCAACATCTGAATTTATGAGCTGCCCATCTCCCCATCTAATGGACACACTAGTAGCATTCATTTATACCTGCTCTGGGGCATACATAATTAAAAATAACAGACTGAAGAGAATCCTCAAGCATAGCAGTCTCCGCCAGAAAGATTGCCAGACTAAAAGCCTTTCCTTACGGGACTCAACAGCATACCACAAAAAGAACCCCAGGGGTCTGCGATCACAGCAGCAGTGGCATGCAAGGATGGATATGGCTGCCTCGCATGTTGGTCTCAGGATCTCTGGTCTTTCCAGTTCCCTGTATCAGTAGCCCTGGGATGACATCAATGATTTATACAGCACTGACTCCCTGCCCACCTACTACAGGAAAAGCATTCCCTACATTGCATCACTAAGCGCTGATGCCAACAGCATCACTGTACAACGTATCTAGCTGAAGTGATTACTTTGTGTGTTCACATTAAATACACATTTCTGCAATTCTGCATCTGACAGTGATATCTTTACTTACTGGTTTTCGCTAGTCATGTTTACTGTTCCTGAGGGCTTCCTATCCTTAAGTGTTTATGATATTTACTCAGTCTCAAGCAAACCATTACCAGGCCTACCTAGCTGTATTAGCTGCCTGTCAGTGATACCACCAGATATGCAAAAATCTCTTCAAAATCATGAAAGTTCCCATTACTTTTACGCACTATGGTTTATTTACCAATTAGATGAGGAAAGGCAGCTTCTTGAATAAATACCATAAAGCAGCCTTTAAAAAAAAAAAAAGAGTTGTGGAAATTGTTAAGTCTTTGAGCTTTCATGTGTGAACTCTTTCAGAGCATTCACATCAGAAACTGGCAGGTCCCCAGTACCACCTGTGCCCTATACCCAAACAACAGCACCTTTGGGTTACTTGTTAATACACCCTTAGGTATCCATCCTTAAAGGAGTCTTAGGCATGTTATCGTGGGACTGAACACAGAGCTGTTTTCCAATGGTCAATCATGATGACTGCTGCATGTTCTCAGGATGCATTCACACCGTGAAAATGACTTAGATTTTCTGCTTTTAAAGATTACAGAAAATATACTGCTTTAATTGTAATATATCATTCAACTGCCTGCAGCTTCCAAAACAATCTGGACTGCTCATTATTGCTGACTTGTTTCTAACATTTACTATTGCAGTAAACTTTATCAGAAACACTCACCTTCTTCCATGCCACTAGTATATTATGAAAGAATATGATGCTCCATGATACTTTGAAAGAACTCAATTTACCCATGATATTCCTCCACAATAACAGCAAAGTTTCTCGAATGGTCTTACCTGTAGTAAGAGCATGCCCACAGTACATGGATTTCATGGGCTAGGTTAACTAGGAAACAAGCATTTGAAAAGTGACTGACCACAGCTAGAGAAAGGCTTAATCATACAAGTATTTGTCTAAGTGTGACATCCTGCTGAGGAAAGCTGTCAAAGATAAATAGTGTTTGTGTAACCCACCAAAAGTCACCTGGGATGCGGATGGAGAAAAGGAACAGGGAATCCTTGGTAGCTCTAAATTTTTTCATTAAAGCTTTAAATTTTTCACTTCAGTGGACACTTCATTTTTTCCTTTATAACACCATCCTTCCAAGTTTTATGCTACACATGTTAAAAGAGCCAGAGCCATGGTGGTCGGTGGCTTGTTGATGAAACTGGCCCTGACTGTCTCTCCAGGCAGCCTGGAGAGGCAGGCATAGATATCCTCCCTCCTGCCTCCCAGAGATCCCTAAGCCTGCTTCTATGGAGATGCAGGATGGATGCAAGGAGATAAGTTATTAAGTGATCAAAATACATACAGTAAAACAATTCATTTTAAATATTACATTGGGGGTGTAAGTTGTTTATTAATTACATCTTCCAAATTTCTGCTTCCATTAGGCAGTGACACACTGAAGTAATTTAAATCAAGGGATTTAATAGCACTTTCACTTAGTTCAATAATCCTAAAGCTGACTGTATATATTCCAGTATTTAACTCACAAGAACTAAATTTTTTCATTATTTTATAAAATTAGTTTAAAAATCAAATGTATTTCACTACTATTCCTGGTAGAGAGCCTTATTTCAATTTTACAAGAATAATGAAAATACACAATATCATTTCATGTTTAAATAAAACTTTAAACTTAAAAGGACTCACTTTAAAAAAATCATACTGCTTATCACTACAAAATTAGACTCTTTCAGTGCAGTAGTATCAGGATTTGCCCTTCTTCCCTCCTTGCCACCAAAGAAGACTTATATTTGATTTCTACTACTGAACAACCCCTTCTATTCACTGGTATTTCACCACAGAACATAATTTCAGAGTGGAAGTCTTGCCTCGAGCTTGGATTATTGTCTCAAAAAATCTCTTCCTTAAAAAAATCTCCTTTGCATTCTCAAAATTAGGATGAATAGAAAATAAAATACAGTCAAAAGTGTTTTTCAGGTTTCTCTGCTTATCAGCAACAAGATGACCTCAACACTGACACCTCTGCATAGGACCCGCTTTCACACAGCCTGCTCAGATTCTCCAACCCAGCAGCTCAAACAACATTTGTTATCTTTTAGCAGCTACCTGCTACTGCCTCTTTCTGTTTCACAGACATTTCCATAGCTTTTGGTTTTAAGAGCAACCCTTAGGGAGGCTTTCACCAGCACTATCTCATTTCACATTTCAACAGACCAGAACATGGATGCTCAGCTTTCAGGGCATAGCCAGCGTAGCTTCTGGCTCACAAGACCAGAACTTCTCATGCCATCTCCCAATTATCTCTACTGGTATCACAACTAGGAAGTTATTTTTACAAGTCTTAAGTATGTGTGTTACCTGGGTTTAATGAAATAATAAATACAAGAAAATTATTCAAACAAAATATGCAGACTATCTGCTGTAAAAGTGACCTGGCAAACCACCTCATAATTCCTTAAGGACACCAAATGTCCTTAAATTCAATTTTCTGAATTGAGAGGAAGAATTACATTAGGAGTTAAGGACAAATTTAGCTCTTTCTGTGCCAAAGGCTGCATTCACTTTGTGGATTTCTAAACTCCAGAATCACTAAATACATGTAAGGCTCTTAAATAAATAAGTAAAGAACTGAGAAAATTTTTCTTCCTGAATTACTCTGCAGTGTAACTAGAACGGTACTTCTCCTTCGCTGCAATATTATGTTGTGGTACTAACACAAAAGTTCAACCTGTTTTCATTTCTTTATTACCAGTAGCAATCTAGGAAATGCTATCATCAATAGTAAATCTACATGAAGTCACACTCCTCTGGCGCATTTTGTGCATAGCAATCAGTTCATAAAGCAGTCTGGTGTTGTTTAAAATTCATTTTATTCTTCAATTACTCTGCTAGCCCGACTCTAATTTATTATATTTATATTTATTATATTTTCTGGTACATTTGACTTTTGATATTACCACATCCTGGCTTCATGCCATTAGAGAAGAAACATAAAATGGTGAGGAAGTCTAGGGACAGCTGAGAGTAAGATAGCAACAGCCTGGAAAATTAACAATATCACTGTCCGTGCTCAGCGAGACCTCTCCTGCATTAGCATTAAAAAAATTTGGCAGTATTTCTCCCATATCGATTTGACATCCAGGAATAGCCTCAGAGGCACCATAAAACCTCAGCTAGTGCAGCAGGCAGCTTGGGCAGATGGGAGGGCGCATGAAAGCTTCTGAGGACGTTGAGCTGCAGAAGAAATGAAACACTGGTCCTAGGCTGCTTGGAGCCCACTAAAGGAAACAACACAGTCCTAAATAGCATTGATACTATATATATTGATTTTATTTTATTTTATTTTTAGCCTCTTGATGTCTGTGTCCTAGCTATCATTTATTTCTCCCAGAGACCAAGGTGAAATGAGAGGTAGCAGACAGAAGCTTTCTCAGAGCATCTTTCTTGAGAACCCCAGCAGACGGAGGGCTTCGCCTCCCCCTCCAGCTTGGTGACCAACTGCATTAACCTTCAGGGCATGCTGCCAGCCCCACCTGCTTACTCAGGCTTTTGCCAGCAAGGGAAGCTCTCACCACACTGATTCGTCCTTCGAAGACGCATCCTCTTTTGCTTATTTCTTACTTCCCCCATGACATCTGGTATTTGAACTCCTGCATACAGAGGATGGAGGGACAGACCTGACGGTGAAACATCAGGCTCCTGTATTCATACCTGACCTTCTTCCCTACAACAGATTTTGATAACTTTAAACATGAGAAATACTCATGCTCCTGCAGAGCTTGCTCTGTCCCAAGAAATTCCACACTGGGTTTTGAGAAAATTTGTATTTCCCTTCTTTTGTCTGTTCTTCAGAAAGCCTGAAGATGGCTTGCCAAAACACCACCCAAGAGTGAAAGCTCTGTAGGGAAACCTAGTGGACCTGAGAGAAGCTGCCTGCATTGGAAAGAACTTGTGGTGGGGGAAACCTGGCTGGACCCAAATTCTCACTGATCACTTTGTCCTTCAGAAAAAAACAAACAGGCTACTTTTGTTTTATGGGATAATGAAGTTTTCTCTAAGCTGCCTTGTAGCTCAAGCAGTACTGCCAGCTCCTTTTAAACTTCATAAGAAGTAAGAGTTTTACTAAAGATCTAGTTGCTGCCAACTGTTGCAGTTATTTAAAAAGACAACATGAAAAAGTACATGTAGCCATGGTAAAACGTAACCATTCGGATTGCAAGCGCATTTAAAAACATTAAGAAACGCCACTTCTGAGCTTACTCACCGCCTGTCAGTTTTCTCCATCCCTCCTGAACCTGTGCTGTAAACCAGTTGCTGGTTTCTGTTCAGAAGGTTTTCTTCCCAGCAGCCCAGTCCCATGCAAAGGACAGGCACAAAAGGGAGCAGCATGAAGGAGGCACAAGCATTATTTTCAACGTTAGGCTGCTGATTTCACACTTAAAACACCTCACTGAAAGTTCCTGGTACATGAGAAATATGGAGTACAATTTTAGCTTGTGAAGTCTCATGGAGTCAGAGCAAATCCCATCAGGCTGCACTTAGGTAGGATGGGAAACTGGGATGGAGGGGCTCTTCTGCCCTGTTAAGTGTTATTCCATGCCCCCGTATAATGAAATATCACTGACAAGATGAGAGAAAAGAGGTCCTCTCATATTGACGTACGGGTATCAGGAAAACATTGACCAAGTTCTTTAAAACCCCATAGAAACTTCACCCAATTATTTTCTCTTCCCAATCCCATATACTCTTAAGTAACTTGACTATGCTTATGCTGTGAATCAATGCACACACTCCGGTGTCTCCCTGCCTCTGCTCTCATTACCCTCTGTTTGAAACAAATCATGTATCAAGACCAGAGACTTGATTTCGCTTTCCAGCATGCAGAGAATAATCATCAATAATTGATATCAAGTTGGCTTCATCAGGGGCACTGCCTCAGGCATGCAATGGAGACTTATGGTATGCACCAAGAAAAAGAGGATTTGTATATAAAATGATTCGATAATCTGAAAAAAATCCCTCAGTAAACAAAGGAAGTTTACAGATAATCACATTAAAGATTAGAGTTGTTTTAAAACAATGCAGAATGTATTTGAGAACATATGAGAAGAAAGATGATAGTTTTCAAAGCAAAACCTTGGGGGAAAATATTTTTTCCCCCTCAAACAGAAAACAGTAATTCATTTTATTAAATCCTAATCCCCTCCAATTCATGTTAAGGCAGAGCACTTTTTCCAATAAAGAGCTTTCTCAATCTATTTAAATGCAATTTTATAAATAAATATTTAAATATATTTAAATACAGGTTTAATATCTGATGAAATGATTGGTTATTCCACCTTTTATGATTGCTTCCATTTCATTTCAAATTTCAGAAGGAGGCTAATTTTAAGTCAGAAAACTGAATAAATTTTTTATTAAATAAGGATAGAACTGAACCTCTGGACTACAGAAAAAATTTATCATGACAGCAAAAATCAATCCGATGTCTGTTTTTCTATATGCACCTACTCAGCAGATGGAAAATTAAGAAAATAATTCTTCCTGTCTTATAAATGTTATTATTTTCCCATCACTGATATATTGTTTTCCAAACTTTTGTTGTGGCAGTTTATGTGAAAATCCCCCACATAAAACCCATAAATTGTTCATGACATTTTCTATTGTCAATATTCATAATAAATTTGTAAGCATCTTCCATTTAAAGAACAACACATTACTGAAGCTCCTCAGTGCTAAAACTGCTGACAGCATAAGAATAAAGTTACTCTATAACTAAGAAGTAAAAGCAAAAACTACAGAATTGAACAATAATTAAGTTAGTAAAAACATATTGCACCAGATTTTTATGTCTTTACCTACTCTACTTCAACTTCATTCTTCCATAAAAAATGTTTAAAGTTAGAGCTAAATTTGGAAGGATTTCTAAGTTAAGGTCTGAAAAGAAAGAAAAAGAGAAAAAAAAAAAAGCCTGCTGAAAGAGTAAGTACAGGGTTTGGTTTTTCTCCTTTTTATACTGCTTTCATTTATATATAGAAATTGATTTTATATATATAAAATATGTAAAGTAAGTTCAATGACAAGCAGAATGCTAACCAGACTTGTACCAGCAGCAATTGAGCCCTGGCAAAGAAATCCCTAAGGGATGCTTTGCTGTAACCGTGGTGAATTCAACGACTTCCTCTGGAGCAGGAGCAAGCGGAAGGCCTCTCATGCCCCCAGAGGACCCCATGGAGTCACCACTGCAGATTCAACTGTATGGTCAAGCTGTAGGGGTGGCTAAGTAGGACTCAGAGTGCAATACATCGCCTGCAACACAGCACATATGCGATAGCAACTGCTCCTAACATGTGTGGGTGCATTGTAGTGAAGTCCCTTCTCTCCTGCATTTTAACTGCACCTGCTTAGCAGGTTTTCAGGCATACATGGCCTCACTTACATCAACACTTCAGAACAGATCATCTTTATCCTCAAGGTCAGTACTGCAGCTAAAAAAGAAATCCTTCCTCTTTGACCCTTTGAGGCAAAGAAATAAAAATCCCAGCACCACGCTGACATTACTGTGTGAAGTAAGTTGCCTTCCCTAAACTTGAGACTTACTTAGAGACAAACAACACCTGTTGTGACATCCGTATGGTTTTGATCATCTGTAGGAGGTAACACATCAAGCTGTGCTCTAAAGTTCTTCATCAAGTATCTTCCGCTTCACAACGGCGTGACACTCAGTTCTGAACATTTCCTGGCTCCACAGCTTTTCCAACTTTTCAAAATATGACTTAGAAAGCATTACACTTCTACAGCATTTTGCTAGTTGACAGCACACATCCCTTACTGAAGAAGAAAGAACTGTAACAGTTTCATTTCACACTCCAGTAACCCCAAATTCTGCATTACCGCTCACTTTGGTGTTAATTTTCCCACAGATTCTCTTTTTCTGCTTACATGGCAAGACAGCTCAGGTCAAGTGCACAGACAAGCTGTGCTGCTGATTCTCCTTTTTACCATCACTGAATCACCTTCACTTTTGCTTGACTGAAAAGATATTTCCCCGGCAGAAAGCAGGAGAGCCACAGTCAATAGGTAAGTCAGCAGCTATCAGTCAAAATTTCAAAGTCTGAAAAAACCATCCACACAACTAAAACTGCAAGTATTATTTATGCAGCATATGCCCATGCTGTATAAACACACTATGACAGGTATATTTGCTGCTGTACATGCAGTGAAGCCAAATTCAGTTCATGTCACTTCCAGCTACAGACAAGCACATATCCGAAGCTATATTATATAAAAGCATCAGTGCTGAACAGACATGCTGAGTGATCCCCCAGATAATAAGAATGAAGAGTGGTTGTTTTGCTAGGCGAAGTAGAAAGGTACCTTTTTTTACTGATGATTGGAAAAAACCACATTTGGTGGTTGTCACTGAATTCTTATGAAGCTTTGTAATATGTACATTTTGTAATGTAAGATCTAACATCTTTTTAAGACATTAGGATGAAATGCATGACAGACCCATGAGTACACAAACACATCTATATTTTTAGCTTAATATAACATGGATGAGATTACCTTAACATTTAAAAGGAATTAAAATAGTTAAGCGAACCTAAACTCTGAAGGCATTCAAGACTGAACAAATAGCATTTTATACTGGTTTAATATAAGGCAGGAAACCCTGTGATTTTTAAAACCTCAATCTTCATTAGAAGCAGCAATGACAGCTGTAATGAGCTACTTGTAAAAACAGTCCAGGAATTGACTTGCACTAATTTTAATTAACATAAATGCAAGATGTAGCACAGACATGGAACAATTTTACTAATTCACTGTGTGAGTTTTCATTAGCTTCTGTCAGTAACAACAAAGCACAGAGAAAACCCCTCTACAGCAAAAAGACATGACAGGAAAAAGAGGCCAGACAGAAGGAAATCCTCACCAACCTGCTCCAGAGGAAGCTTGACTAAAAAAGCTTTTTTTTAAGTCTAAAAAACAAGTTACTTCAATTAACAGTCAAAACAGCCAAAGAGAGCAGCGGGGGTTTGGAAGATAGCTATGTTGCATACACACTGCACCAAAGGTACAGTTACATCTGTATGATCACACAGGGGTTTACAGCGAACTCTTTGAACATGACCAGAAAGTTTATACAACAGGTCCATGTGGTCTTGTGAAGTAGTGTGATCAACTTCCACTTACAGTTATTTCAGCCTGGTTACAGAGAAATTGTAAACTTGGTTAAAAAAAATATATAGGAGAAAATGATGGTATAGGGCAGATCTAATAAAGAGAGTCAAGAACACAAGGAAGGGTGAGCTATTGATATATAAATGCATGAACTTGCAAGTAACAATAAGGCATCCTCCTCCACATGAAGTGTCAATAGCTGTTATTTTTTAATTTGATGACTTTTCACCTCCAGGCAGAATAGAAGCAACTTCATACGGTCCATATTAAAGAATATAATCTATTATAGAAATTCACTACACTATCCATGAGGCACATACATATACTAACATCTCCACTGTCTTCCCTGAAATGTGACTTGCTCTATATGTAGGCTACCGAGCCATAAGATGGACTCTGAATGTACTGTTCTGCACAGACTGACAAGAAGCCAGTGGAAGAACCAACTGCGATGAAATCAAAACGAGGTTAGCTTAAGGGCCTTGTGGGGGTTGTGGGCTTTCTTGTTGTTGTTTTTCCTGGTGTAGCAGGTAACAATGTCAGTTAGGGAATGATTTGAATGACATCGCTGCACCCACAGAAAACCCCAGTATAGGCTCTCATCCACTGCCATAAGGGTATTTTGCTGACACAGCCCATTTAATCTAGGGACTAGTAAAAGGTCCACAGACAAAAGCACATTCAAATTATGACAAAGTAAAATGCATCAACAAAAAAGGCTCGCTGCTGCCAGCCAAGCTTCTTTTTGCAATGAAGACTTTGTTCAGTAATGCCAACCAAAACCTGATAGCCACAAAAATCACAACACACCTAGACTCTGAAAAGTCGCTTTGTGTCAGAAAAAATCCCCATGGGTTGGTCCTTTCAAAGCAAACACAACATTCCTGTGGCAGAACATGACAGTTTATCCAAGCACAATATAGCAACCACTGAAATCCACTTTCCACAAACTGGTTTTGGTACACAGGGCAGTGACATTTCACCCCCTTTAGCTTTGCTTGAATTTCCATTTGCTTCTGTTCTGCCAAAAACCTCTGCTGCACCAGCTTTCTTCTTCCTATGTGTGCACTCAGAAACAAGGATTAGCACTCATCTGAAGAGCAAAGCAAGGCACAGGAAGGTAACAGCTTCAAATCTTCCATCACTAATATTCTTTGGCCTTCCAGGCCAAAATTTTGAAACTGACACTGCATTAAGAGAGGGTTCTCCGTGGAGGAGGGCTCAGATTCAAGCAAAAAGTGCGTACAAAGAAAATCTACACAATGAGTACAACTGCAAGAACCAATAGAAGTGTCAAGATATAGGAACACTGACTTGAACCCAGTAACAAACTGTGCTTAATACCGATTGTTTTCTAACCAGCCAATCCTTGGGAATGCACAATGCCAGCATCCTCTTACCTTCCACTGGGCCTGTGAAACCTCTTTGGAGGTGGTCATCGGAACACACCATAGCACTGTTATCTCAGGGATTTGGGGTCAGAAGCACAGTCTATAGTACACTTCAGAATCACTGCCACTGCAAAGAATATACCAATACAGAGCTTGCTGCTCCTTTTTCCCCACTGTGCTGAATAATGCCTGATAGCACTACACCATGCCAGGCAATCTGATCCAAAACCCCAGCTTTGCCTTTCTGCAACTACTGGGTTCTTCCCTTTGCCCAGACACACATAGGTTCTTCTTTAACACACACCACTTCCCTTGTGCTCTATTGATAGAAAAAAAATACATGTCATAGTTCCTTCTTCATTATCTAGAACTACTTATTACATTTACAACATTTTTAAATTGGATCAGTTCCTATATTCCTTGATAGCACTGCATTTTGCTCTACAATAAAGGGTTCTTCATAAGAATTCTGCACACCCCATCCCACAGTAGTTGTGACATCTCTCTACAACGAAATACAGAACCACTTCCTTCTGCAAGTGACAGCAGAGTTAACAAGGAGAGGTGCTACGCTGGACCTTGTTCTCACCAGCAGGGAGGAGCTGGTGGGGAACACGAAGCTCAAGGGCAGCCTTGGCTGCAGTGACCATGAAAACAGTGGAGTTCAAGATCCTTAAAACAGTGAAGAGGTGCACAGCAAGATCATTACTCTGGACATCAGAAGAGCAGACTTTGGTCTCTTTAGGGTTCTGCTTAGTAGAGTAGCATTGGATAAAGCCCTGGAGGGAAAGAAAGCAAATTAATATTCAAGGAACATCTCCGCCAAGCTCAGTAGTGATGTATCCTGACAAAGTCAAAAAACACCAGGAGGCCTACACGGATGAACAAGAAGCTCTTGGAGAAACTCCAACACAAAGAGAAAACCTAGACAGGCTGGAAGCAAGGACAGGTAGCCTGGCAGGAACACAGACAAATTGTCTGAGCAGCTAGGGATCAGGTTAGGAAAACCAAAGCCCGGACAGAAATAAACCTGACCAGGGACACCAGGAATAACAAGAAAAGCTTCTACAAGTATGTTGATGAAAGGAAGAACAGGGAAAATGTGGGCCCTCTCCAGAGGGAAACAGGAGACTTGTTACCGAGGATATGGGGAAGGCTGAGGTACTCGGTGACTTTTTTGCCACAGTCTTTACCAGCAAGTGCTCCAGCCACACTGTGCAAGTCACAAAAGGCAAACACAGAGACTGGGAGAACGAAGAACCGCTCACTGTAGAAGATCAGGTTTGAGGAACCCAAAGGTGCACAGATCCATGCGACCTGATAAGATCCATCCACAGGCTCTGCCAGAGAACTGGCAGATGAAAAATCTAAGCCACCATCCATCATATATGAAAAGTTGTGGCAATACAGTGAAGTTCCCACTGACTGGAAAAGGGGAACCATAACTCCCACTTTTAAATGGAGGGGGGAAAAAAAAAAAAAAGAAAAGAAAAAAAGAGGAAGACCTGGTGAACTACAGGCCAGTCAGTCTCACTCAGTGCTCGGCAAGATCATGGAGCAGGTCCTCCTGTAAACTACGCTGAGGAACACAGACAATAAGAAAGTGATTGGTGACAGCAAACATGGCTTGACAAAGGGTAAACCATGCCTCACACATTTGGTGGCTTTCTATGATGAGCCCACAGAGTTAGTTAGCAAGAGGAAAGTGACTGACATCTTCCTGGACTTGTACAAAGTGTTTGACACTGTCCCACACAACATCCAGAGACAATCTAAACACAACCAGACAAAATCTAAACTGCATGGATTTGACAGATAGACCACTTGGTGGATAAGGAATTGGCTTGGATGGTCACACTCAAAGAACTGTGGTCAATGACTCAATGTCCAAGTACAGACCAGTGACAAGTGATATTCCAAAGGGGTTGGTATTGGAACCTGCACTGTTTAACGTCTTTGTAGGCTGCAAATATTGAGCTATCTCACCCCAATTTTCCATTTTTTAAATAAAAGTATATCCCATTAATTGGGCAGGGAAAAAAAATCACAGAAAAGAAAAACTATTTAAAATCTTGCATGTTCACAAGTTACCTGATTATGTATCAAACATCTGTGTACTTAAGCTTTTGTTTTCACCATTTAATGCACAGCTCAGTGTGAGAGACTCAGCAAGAAATTCCTTTCGTCTTTCAGACCCCAAATTACTTGTAATACTAACATCAGTTATATATAATTGCTGAAAATAAGCATCTATGAAAATGTAAAGGATTGATATCTATGCAAATTCATATCACTCAAAATAGTTTAGAAATGAAAGAGGCACCTGTAGCACTGTAAAGCACATTGCAAGGATGAAGTCAGCTGAGGTACAGCACTGCTACCCCCTGTAACACAGCAGAAGCAGGGCCAGGAGCATATCCATACATGTCAGTAGATAAACCAGTCCCCAAATCCAAAGAAGAAGTCAGCTACTACATGCAGGATACAGAACAGTCAGTATGAAAACACAACAGGTTTATCCCATGAACTTTGTAAACATAAATCCTGACCCTGAAAACATTTACATGCAGGCTTAACATTAAGCCTAAGAACAGACCCACTAATGCCAAAAGAAATACTTGGGCGTTTAAAACTAAACATATGTAAGCACAAACATCTGCAGAACCAGGGCCAAAAATGCCACAAAAAGCACACACCACAATATTATTATTTTTATTGCTCTGCAGACATCATGACCCAACAATTACATTATTTGATATTGGCATTTAAAGGAATTTTAATCTTTAAAAGGCACTACAATCTGTAACAAAATTCACTGACCTAATAAAGCAATTAACCAGCATGCAATTCAGTGTGTGACACTAAAATTGCCTCTGCAAAGCAAATCAATAAAGAATTTTCACATATCAGAGACAAGCCACTGCTGTATCAAACAGGCAACTAATTTCCTCTGGTGCCTTTTAACACTGAATGAATGCTGTTTTCTTATTAGTTACAGCTGTTAATGTGTACTAGCTCTTTAAACAAGCATGATTTTGCTATTCTGAGACAATAACTTATATTAATCCAGCATCTAGTACAATCATATCTTTATACATTTCACTGATATGGTTGGTATCACTTCTTCACAGTTGCTTTCAACTGCATTAAGACATTTTTTAAGAGTACATAAAAATTGGATTAAAACAAAGGGGGGATATTTTGAAGTATTTTCAAGTAGGCAGTTTTAACTAGCAGCTAAAAACATCCTGACTTTTTCAGTGATACAGGCCCATAAATATATACTGAAATCGAGATGGATAGGCTGTTCAAGGGCAAGTAAAGCTTTATGAAAAAACAGTTTCACCAAGGTCATCAGGGCTTCAATGACAGCAGACTTGAAAAACATGCCAAAGCTCGCAATGTCAAAGCAAGCATTTCTGTAATTATGCATGACAGGTTTTATTAAGCTTATTTTTTAACCTAACCCTACTGTCACAAGAGAACAGTACTTTTCCACTCCATCATCAGCTTACGCTCCTCTTGTAAAGTTTTGTCCCTAAAATGTAGCTAATTTTAATTTCGTTTTAATTGAATAATTCAAGTCCTGTATAAGGAAATCACACTTTGTTTGCAAATCTCAGACCCAAGTCCAACCGCCTGGCCTCTCTTGCTGAAGTCACTAGGCAGAGTTACGGGTCAGCAGAGTCAAAAATTCAGCACTGAAAACTCTTGATTGTAAAATTATGCTTCCCCTCCCACAACATCCAGAGATTTTAGAATTGTAATAATACAAGCACTTTAAAACTCAACATTGCATTAGGGTTTTTTTTTTATTATTATTAAGAAAATAATATACTTGGGCACAGTGGTGTTCACTGCAGCTGTTGAATTTGGAACTAATAATTTTATATTGTACTATGTTCAGGAAAAAGGATTCCTCCCTCAGCAAGCTTCTAATTTAGAAATATAAAGAGTAAATGATAAAAGACCATATAAAATCTTATGACTCTAGAACGTGCACTGATATACCTTGTTCCCATTTTGAGGAAATGTGTTTTAATAAAGACAGGGCAGCATATGGTACTATCATGTTTGCTTTCCAAGTGGTAGGGACACTAACCAAAAACATCTGATGCTTCTCCCTAAGCCTCCTTGATCTGCTGCTGGACTGCAGCTTAGACTAAAGCATCGTGAAGCCAAAAGGACTTGGGCAGAGGAAAAATAAAAAAAAAAAAGAAGTAGCTCAAAGCCTTTGTTTAATGAGAACCGATCTCAGACCAGTTTCCCTCCTAAACAGAAGCTCAAAAGCATTTATGATTAGAAATTTATTTTCAGACACTTTCAAACATACCCTAAAGTTAATCCCTAATAGACATTTTTTACTTTGCAAACGGAGACAAACACAAACCCACAATATCATGTAATTAAAAAAGGAATTAAACGAAGCTCAGAAGTACTTAATACTGGATTTCTACATAAGTAAACAATCAGCTGTCTGCATTAGGAACAGCCAGAAAAGTCACAAGGGACTGTCAGATTCCTTACTACCACCTCTCCAGCGACTGCTTTCTCAATTAGTTGACGATGAGCAATGACAATTTAAAAGTACGCCTTGCTAAAACTGAAAAGACACGAGGCTTTAAGTTTTTTAACCACGTTTTCAGGGATAAGAGCTAACAAACGGGGGAAAAACACAGAGCGCCTGGGTCAGAGCAGCAAGGGCCGGAGTTAATATTTCGAAATAGCTGCCAACTAACTACACAGGGCTCAGAGATATTTTACAGGCAGCGCCGGGTTGCTCTGGCGCAGCTGTAAAACACACAACGTGAACCCAGCTCCTGCAGCACGGGTTCGCTCGCAGCTGTTCCCCTGCCTCCCCCACCCGCAGTAACCTGACTCCCTCGCAGGCAGCCGCTCCGTTAACCGAGCTGCCCAGGAGCAGCGGAGGTGCGCTCGGGGACTCGGAGCACAGCCGCCTGTGGAGCGGTCCCACCACCCGCGCTCGCCGCGGCTTCGGGCGCAGCCCCCACTCACCACTGGCAGGCAGGGACCCGCTCGCAGCCGCGCCCGCTCTTCCGCGGAGGCTGGCTAGAATCCCCGCTCTCCCCGCGCAGGGCCGCTCCTGCCGGAGCTCCGGAGCAAGGGACCCTGCTCACGCACCTCAGTCCCGGCTCCTCTCCCGTACTTGTTGCCTCTACAGAGCGGCGCGATCCGGCAGCCGCAGCAGGCCCGGCCCCGCCACCTCCGCGGGCAGCCCCCCGGGCCGCGGCAGAGGAGGAGCGGGGGTGCGGCCGATGCCGGCCAAGGGGAGGGCGGCTGAGCCGCCCGGCACCGCGGTGGGGCAGTGAAGTTACTCACCGCCGCCGCTCCGCGCCACACTCTCCTCAGCCGCCGCGCCCCTCAGCCGAGCCGGCCGTACCCGCCCGCTCCTCACGGCGGGAGGCAAACTCCGGGCAGCACTTGGCGGAGCGCGCCTCCGCCGGACCGGGCCGGCGCTCCCACCCCCCGCCCTGGGCAGCGGCGCAGCCCAAGTGACAGCCGCGCTCCGCCACTCCGGCGGCAGCCCGGGGCGCGGGGCTGGGCGGAGGGGCGTGCAGCAGCCTATGGGAGCGCGGCCGGGGCGGGCCGCGGCGGAGCCCCGGGCCGGGGTGTCCCCACCACTCGCCTGATCGCAGCTCGCCGCGTGGGGCGGGGCCCGGGCGGAGGAGGGGCCGGCCGGGGAACTGCCTCTCACGGAGCACTGAAGGGAGACCTGTCTCTGACCGCCAGAGTCCTGCGGCCCCACTGAGGGGCAACCCCCTGGGGACTCCACAGCTGACAGGAGGCGCAGCCCCACTCCCGCCTCCCCGGGGAGCTGCCGCCGAGCCTACTCCCACCGGCCTCCACTCAGACACGGACGAGCTAACGGTGACCGCCCCATGCCGCCTTCCCCTGCGGCGGGACCCGCAGCACTCCTGCCGCCGGGACGGAGGTGCCCGGTGCGTCCAGCCGGCATGCAGCAGGGCGGGCAGGAGGCCACCACGCCGGCTGGGACACCGCTCTCCCCTCCTGAGAGGCTGGACGCGACCACCGATGGCAGCAGCTACTTTGTGGGTGTGGCGGCGTCCCGGCTCGCCCCGCCCCGGCTCCTCCCCGTCGGGGTCCTCACAGTCCTCTGCGCCTGCCCCCGTCGCTCTGGGTTGTGAAGGGGGAATGGCGCTGGTCTTCGTTTGAGTAGCTGGGCTGCCGCGGGGAGAGTGGGCGCAGACATGGAGGAGGACCCAGACCTGGAGAGGTGAGGGGCGAGCGGCGGCGGTAAGAACGACTGAGCGGCTGCTAGAGCTCGAGGCCACAGCGGGATTTCTCCCCCGAACAGGGCCCAGGCAGTGGTGGTTTCGAGCGGGCCCCGATCCCCGCGGAGTGAGACGCGGGCTGCGGGGCTCTGCGCTCCTTGCCGGTGTGCTCCAAGCTGGCTGCGGCCTTGGGACAGCCCTTCCCAGTGCCCGGCCCCTGCTCTCGGGGCGGGAGGCCGCTGGTGATCCGCGGTGGGGACGAGACCTCGAGTTCGGCTTTGCTCTGACCGACATGGCCGCGGCCCCTGGGTAGCAGTGGGTGCGCGCCAAAGGCTGCGCCGGGCTGCTCCGAGTCTTCGCGACAAACCCTTAGAGGCCTCGCTGAGGGAGTTGCAGTAGGAAATTGACCAAATCTTCGTGAATCATGAAGAAATCCATTACAAGAAACAGCTATTCTTGTGAGGCATGCAGGCATCATTTAGAAACAGCTATTCTTGTGAGGCATGCAGGCATCATTTAGAAACAAGCTTTAGAAGGCTTAGCTGGCTCGTCTTTCATCAGTTATCATTTCGTGATACTTAGTAAAATAAATAAAACCCAAACTTTGTTTTCTTACAAATTTCAAGGTTCAGTGCTGGAGATCTGGCAGTTAACTAACCGTTAAAATTGTTCTATTCCTTCTATGGAATAATACAAAATGTTTGGCAGTTATTTTGTGGAAAATAACAAAATTGTTTTTTGCTTTGTGTTTTGTTGGGATGAGAGGATGTACCTGTCTGTGCGTACTCAGTTACTGTGTTCCCAAGCAAACACTTAGGGTTTAAATGTAGATTTCTATATTTGGATGCTCAGTCACAGTAGGCCTCTTGCTTTAAGGAATAGACTTTAGGTGTTTATATCACAAATTTTGGAGTAATAATCCTATTTGTAGTCACTGAAAATTTTTTGTTTACATGTTTGTTATAAGTGCAATTTTATAATGGATGTTTTAAAAAACCCGTTACGGTGACTTGATGACTAGAAGCTTTCTGAACTGTTCTCATGGGTCTCTCCCATAACTTTAAAGAAACCATGTCTGAGAGTGCTTATAGAAAATAACTTTTCTCTGCTTATATCTGTCAAGTATTTTAAATGAGCCAAAAGTGATTGCACTGCGGTGGTGGAAGGCCTAGAGTGCGTAATGCTTTCTAAGAGGCCTTTAATTCTTAGTAAGCTACTTCTGCTCTCAGATAATCATTTTAATAATTAAAGCTTCTTTCTTTATATGCATGAATGTTATTTTTACTAGTGGCATTCCACATTTAAACCTTTTTCATTCATAGCAAGTTGAAACCGTGTCACTGTTCTTCCATGCTGCCTGTCTTCTGGCTGCTGTGGCTGTGCTTGGGACTCGGGGTCCTCCAGGTTGTTCCAGGGTATAGTCAGTCAGTTGCTGCCTGTAGCTGCCTGCTCCGGTCTTGTTCTGATGCTCTCCTTCCCTGGAACCAGATTCAAAGTTTTATCCAGCCTCATAGCCTCAGTTGGAGTTGGGATTTGCTATTCCTTTGCTGTGGCATTATGGTAGATAGTGAAGATAAAGCTCAGTATTATCATGTGGTACACAGTGGAGTTTAGCTGTCCAGTGTCTTCAATCCATGCTACCATCCACTTCTGTTTGCATTTAGTTGTTTCTGAACACATTACAAGTACCATACTTGATGAT
The DNA here is from genome assembly GCA_009867235.2 of Psittacus erithacus. Taxonomy (NCBI): domain Eukaryota; kingdom Metazoa; phylum Chordata; class Aves; order Psittaciformes; family Psittacidae; genus Psittacus; species Psittacus erithacus. The sequence goes on along the minus strand of WYDI02027065.1, from coordinate 28,013 downwards.
TATCATTTTCTGGGCTAGATCCTCCTATCATGGGATAGGGCTTTGGGCAATCTAGTCCAGTGGAAGATGTCCCTGCCCATGGCATGGCTGTTGGACCTGGCGGTCCTTAAGGTCCCTTACAACCCAAGCCATTCTGTGATCAGTTACATTTTCTACCATCAGCTTTCATAACAGCTCACTTTGCTAGTAGTACCCTGAATTCAGCTTGTGCTGTATGCATGTAGATGTCCTGCTTAGGTATTTCTTACCCCAAATATGCTTCCCTATACAGTCTTCAAGAGTTTAATACAGACCTTTTTATTCTTTGGTTTTACAGACATTACTCCGTAGTTTCATATTCAATGACCTCTTGACTGTACTCTCCTGTGAGTAGTGTAGTGATGGTAGTTAAGATTTGTAATTTTTAGGCTTTTGATAATACGGCTTTTGCATATGAATAATGGCATTTCTCTTCTCCAGCCACAGTGTTAACTATTTTAGGTATATTTTGAGTGTTTAAAAATGGGTTTATTTGGAATACTTTCAGTAGTCTGCCTCTGAATTTATGCTTGTCTTGCATGCACAAGTCTTAAATAACAGATGTATGGGGTTTATTTAATTTACCATAGCAGAAAAAGAAGTATAACTTTTTTTGTGCATGTTTTCTCAGGTCTGATCTGATCAGACAAATAAGTCCTATTTTTTTTTTGTTTTTATCTAAGGAAAAGTCTCTTCATCTCGCTTGTTCAATTTTGTCCTTACTGACACATTTTCCTGCTGTTACTTTTCAGTTTTATTGTGTCTGACTCTTGCTTGACCTTGCGTTTGATGTTTTTCTCACTTTAATAGGAAGTGATAGTTACTACCAAAGCTGAATACTAACTCACAAGTTACTATGTGACTGTTACATACTCTGGATTTTAAAACTTAAATGCTGTAAATACCACAGGTGTGTAAAACAGTAATGTTTGCTACGTTCTGCTGACTTACTTCCTCTGCTCCATTTCACACAATAACCTTTGCTGGAAGTATGAACTGATGTTTTTTTCTGTGAACATACTGATACATCAGTGAAGACCCAGAGTCCTGAGATACAGTGTGATTCTAAGAAAATTCTAGGCTAAATTCTGTTAATACGTAATTAATGGTATTGTGAAGATAAGACCCCAGAGTGAGTAGGGGGGAAAAAAAAGTTACAGTTATCTACTAGGAACTATTTAGTTTGTTTCCCCTGCAAGCAAGTGCATGTCCTTTTCCTAGTTTATTTCAACTAAATACCCATTGAGATATTAGAGGTAATAATTTATATCCCTATCTAAAAAACAAAATAAAAATTCTTTCATTCCTTTCTCCTTCCTAAATTGTCATGGTGGGTTTGTGTGTTTCAAGCCAGCAAATATGTCATTTCTTTGTGAATGTAAAAGTAGCTTTGTTACACCATGTGTCTAAATCCTTCCATAATCCATTCTGTCTTTCAACAACTATAAATATTTTATAACCTTGGATACCATACTTTATTAGAGGTGCTTACCAAGCTTGTTTGGAGTACCATTTACTTGGAATTAAGTGTTTCCTAAGGAGGTGCTGGTCTGAATCACAGGGATTGCTTTAATTCTGTAACAAGAAGTCTGTGGCTGAGAATCTGTAGTCTAACATTTCTGCTGCACAAGCATCCCAATTACACTTTTCAGCAAGCAAGCTTTGTGCCTTGGGGACATTAATTGATATTTCTTACTATTGTTTTTAACAGTTAAAATCAAAGTTTCAGGATTTGGTATGCCATTCTTTCTCATATTCATGAAAAAAAAAAGTCTGCAAGTCAAAATCAGAGTCTGAAATGGAGTGGTATGTTCAGTACTCAAGCTGGTCAGAATATCAGCAAAGAAATGTGCTGCAAATAGCATTCGTGGAACTGACAAATAGAATGTTTAAGTAGGTAGGAAACTTGGTTGACAGAGAATGAGAGCATTCACATGCCTGATGTGTGTCTTTGCCCTTGAACAAATGTTAGCAAGTTTGTAGCGTTATTTGTCCATTTTTTTTCCCCATTCTTGCTCTTAATATCGTGGCTTAGTATTCTTGACAAGTGTATTCTTGACACTCCTTTTCATCAGTTTTCTAGGTAAGTGTGAGCAGATTGGCCAAATCAGCTCACAGGAGTTAATTAGAGATAACACTGGCCTTCATTACCATTCCTTTATTGTGAAAGGTGGTATTTTCAGTCCTTTACTTGACTGATGGTCTTGATATTAATTATTCAGATGTAATCAGAATACCAACATCTCCTCTAGTTCCAGTCCCATGCATGGTTGAAAAGAAGTTGTGTACAGCCTAAAACTACTTAAAGGAAACTGATTAAAAAAGCCCTGCTGCTATTTTCCTTTCTGGGCTTGCAGCTTGCTGTCAGGACCTAGAGTGCCTCAGGAGGTAGGTTTAAGTGTGATTTTGGGGCTTGCAGTAGCTGAGCAGCCTGGCCTTTGAATTGAATAGTAATGGTATAGACTGCAAGCGGTTATTAATGCTATGAAGGTCTTTCATGAAAATGTTAAATAAGGATGTCCCTTCTCTGACTTTGGGAGGTGTTGAAGATGAAGGCTGCCTTCCTGCTCCAGGTCTGTGTACTTCCATAGCCAATTGTGTGCTGTGAAGCAATTCCAGTAGATACATTTTCATCAGAGTTCTCGTCAGGATCTTTAAGAAGATGGCATGGGTGGAGATAGCAGAGTTTGTTAGGTTATGTGCTGAAAGCTGCGAGGCATATCCACAGAGGAGAGGGACTTTTTACAAGAGCATGTAGGGACAGGACAAGGGGGAATGGCTTGAAATTGAAAGATGGTAGATTTATGTTAGATATTAGGAAGAAGTTCCTTACTGTGAGGATGGCACAGGTTGCCCAGAAAAGCTGTGGCTCCCCCATCCCTGGCTGTGTTCAAGGCCAGCTTGTATGGGGCTTGGAGCAACCTGGTCTAGTGAAAGGTGTCCCTCCCTGCCTGTGGCAGGGGAGTTGCAACTAAGTGGTCTTTAAGATCACTTCCAACTCAAGCCATTCTGTGGTGACTAAAGAAAGACCGTGGTGGATAGGGGATCTCAAATACCCAGCCCTGACATCTCCCAAGCCCATCCCAAGAGCCACCAGCCCATCAGAGGTCCATCTTCACAAGCCCAGAGGAGCACAGGGCGCAGTGGCAGATGGGAACCCACAGTAAGGACCAGGAGGAATGAAGGTCTTCTCTGGGCCCTTCCCAGGACTGACTCCAGGAGCTAGCTTTAGCTTCCAGGTGTGACACCCATCAAGATGAGTCAATGCTGGGGTGCCTTTGGGACTTAAGGGTGTTGCTGCCTAAGGTTGTGTGACGCATTATGGGATGTGTGAGAACAGCATTTTGAGATTGCCTGTGGCTTATTATGGGATGTGAAGGGGAGGAGCCAAAGGTGGGGAAAGGGGTAGGTTCAGGTGACTTGTGGAGAAGCAACAGTGGGAAAATAGAGGAATAAGGGATAACAAGGTCTGGTTTTGTGTAAATAGGCTGCTGATTGCTTCACTTGTCTACACTTTGCCTGCTGGGAGTAGATTTTCAGCCTTGCTGCTGGTTGGACCTGGGCATGGAGCTGTGGCTGCCTGGCCTCTCAGCCATCAGATCCAGCATGATATGTCTTCTGCTAGCAGAGTGGTCTATAATGACTAGCATTGGGTGGTCTCTGTAATGACATGGTGTTTTCATTGCCTGTAACTGTATCAGACATGACTCATTATAGAATCATAGAATGGTTTGGGTTGGAAGGGACTTTGAAAGATCATCTAGTTCCAACACTCCCCAGCCGCCCAAGCTTCCACTAGACCAGTTGCTCAAAGCCCCATCCAGCTTGGCCTTGAGCACTGCCAGGGATGGGGCATCTATACCTTCCTTGGGCAGTCTGTTCCAGTGTCCAGTCCAGGAGGAACATGAAGGTTGGGATGGAGAGGTTGGAGGGTGTTAAGTGAATTTAATATCTCTGTAGTTGTAACAATTGGCACAGTGACAACAAAATCTCTAGTCTCACCTGGTCTTTAGTGAGCTATCTGGAGGTACACCCATGTGCATAAAAGCAGAGTGAAACTAAGAACATGAATAAGATGTCAGAAAAAAGAAAAGCAATGTACTTACCACGCTCACGTAATGAAGCATTCGGCCATCTACCTTTCCTTCGTCAAACTGAGTCTTATACTGGGGGAGACCAATGTCATCCAGCCACCTGGTGACCCAGTGGTGCTAATTATTAATTTTTCAGTCTATTTGATCTTTTTGGGAAAAAAAAAAATACTGAAGCTCTTACCCTGAGTGAGGAATAGAAAATATCTCTGGTGTCGCTTGACTTCAGAGCCTTAAACATTCTCCTATTCTTTGGGCACATGCATTTGTGATGCAGGTTGTTAGGGTTTATTTAACAGGAGCTTTGCCTGTAACCTTAGAATATAGAAGAAAAAGCCTAATCCCTTCAAAATGTAACTAGGGCTTGGGACCATGCTCTGGAAGATAAAAATACCACTGCTTTTACCTTTGTGTTACTGTAATTCTGCAGCTAAGCTTGACTGCTCAAAAAGGATTGCCACAGCAAGTTTTAAGTGGTACTTGCTTTAAAATGTGCCAGAATGATTAGAGTGTTCTTAAATATGCCCCTGACCTTAATTTTCCCTCCTCAGTCACATGGTCTTTGGGTGGCTCTCGTGTGAAAGCTGCCTGCTGCATTCCCTTTGCTCATGCGCCGCTCTTGGAGTTGAAGCTGGCAGCCACAGGATTGTTTGTATTGTAACCAAGCTGTAAAAATGAAGAGAACAAGGAATGTAGAGTCCCAAGAGGCCTCTAAAAGCAAATGTAAAAACCTTGTTTGCATAGCTTTTAAGCTTTTGGCTTGCTTGCGTAGAGGGTGTAAGTTCACTGAGTGGAAACACATTCTTTCAAAGAGGATCTGGGCTTGGTTTTTTTCATTTGTCTATGCAATTCAAAAGGGCTTTGTAAAGGTGCAGTGAGTAAGAGTGATGTTGAAAGACCAATATTAGGAAACAGTGTTTGATTACAAAGGAGGGTGTTGACTTATAAAGCCACTAAGATGGATGCCAAGTCAGTCTGATCTTTGATATAACCAGAGAAAAAAAGGTCTCGTACTTAATGGTTTATAATTCCTTCCTAAGTTAATAGAATTGGTGTCACCACATTAATTTATTGTGATGTTTCCTCTAAAATCAAATCTTAGCTGTTTAAAAATGTATGTGTGTTTTATTAGTGCTTTGTAGCTCAGATGCTTTGGTTTGCAATTTTAATTATAAAATAATGACAGGTTTTATAATATTAATGAGAAGCTTTTTATTTCCTTCCTAGTCAGGTTTAGAATCATAGAATCATAGAATAGTTAGGGTTGGAAAGGACCTTAAGATCATCTAATTCCAACTCCCCTGCCATGGGCAGGGACACCTTACACTAAACCATGTCACCCTGTTTCTCAGAACAGAATCACCAAGTTTGGTAACTGTGGAGAGTAAAAGTCAGACACTCTTTTTCCCCTTTCTTCCTCTTCATCTGACGTTGCTGTTTGAAAGCTCAGGACAAGCTTTTATGAAGCCATGTGTTTCTGCTGTCATCGCTATAAGCAAGCTCAGGCTGCTCAGGTAGCAAATTCTGAGTCTGGAGAAAAACTGAATTATGTCATAATTTCATGGAAGCCTGTGCATGTAACATCTCCCAAGTTCCAGTGGTAGAGCCTTTGTTTCCTATCCTTTCTTTCTTGAGGAGTAACTGGCCCACACAGCCCACTGGTCTTACCTAGGAAGGCAGGAGTAGCTGATGAGTTTGCTTATACTGGACTTAGGATCTACGTGCAGGAAACCCAGACAGGTTACAACCTACTGAGCAGGTATTCTGTTTTGGTGAATGGCTGTGATGTGACTGGATATATAGCATGTCCTCACAGCCTGATATATGCTTAAAAAAGGCTTTGAGGTACCCCAAGCCCAGCTGCTACTGAGATCATACTAATAACCTTACATAAGAAAGAGAGAGACTTCTATGAGGAACCTTTCACCAATGTACTGTTAATAGACTAGTGCACAGAGAAGCAATACTACAAGTTTCGGTGTGTTTCTCTACTATCCTTTCTGTGGAAGTCTTGGAACATTTCCCTTTGCAAAGCCCTTCAAATGCAAACTCTCAAAGGAAAAGGCTTTTGTTAAGAGCATAACTGAAGAAGGTTTGATCTAGACTGGCAGATGCAGGCTGCTGTGTAACCACATAGCACTTTCTCTTTAGCTATTGAAGGAAATTCCATACTGCTTATTTTCATTCCCAGTTATGCACATGCAGTATATGCATTTAAAGCTAAGACCTCTTGTGTTTTCTGTGTGGACTTTAATAACCTGAATAGTAGTAAATCCCTCTGTTAGATGTTTAGAGCCCAGCATTAACTTGTTAGATCTTCACATGAACCTACGATACAAATTGCTTGCTTTTCTTCTCACCTCTGCCTCTGCTGTTACATGACTCTTGACTTCTGTAGTCTCAATTTCGGCTTAACAACAAAATTGATTCTTGGGCTTTTCTTAAGCTGTGGGAAAGCCCCAAGATCCTGCTATGCTGATAATACCATTACGTAATGGGACATGACTTCCTTGAAGATTGAGTTGAAGTCTGGCAGTTGCATTTTTCCACAGACTACTCACACACTTGTACTATCAGTATGACGACTGTGTTGCTTGTGTAGTCTAAATGCCAGCAGCCATTCTGGCACAACATAGCAGGGAGAGCTAAACAATAAACGCCCTCTTTACTACCTCCTACCTTCAGCTACCCAGTTGAACCTACCCAGTTCCTCAAGCCTTCAGTCTTAATACTAGGTATTATGGCCAGGTGCATAGCTTTCCTTTTCTGTCTTGCAGTTGTTTTTGGTTGACATAAATAGTTGCTTACAGTTAACTAACCAAATTGTTAGTTTATACATTCAATTTATATAATAAATGGCTCACATTATCCATTCATTGGTTTTCCCAGTAACTTCAAGCATGTACTATAGAGCAGTTGAAATTAGTTTGTAAAGAGAACTGAAGGACTGATATTGCAGGAGTTCTCTATAATTTGCATAATTTAGACTCTGATGACTTTATGTGAGCATAGTTACTTAATTGCTGTAGTGCTAGCCTGGCCAGTTTGTTTTAGAAGGTACTGAATGTAAAGGCTGGTTGTTTTCGGTAGTGGTGGATCATAGTCACAATGATGGTCTCTTTTCTTCCACTTTTACATGAAGCTAGTGCAGTTTGAGAACTGGTAGTTGCAGTGATTTTTATTATTATCTGACTGCTTGCTGTTCTACTGGTGGTGGTGAACTGTGCTCAAAATAGGTCTGCTGTGGTTGAGAGACTTCAGGAGAAACCTATGTGAAGTGACAGCAGGGAAGAGCATTCCTAAAGTGAAGTGGTAGAGACTTGCTTTTCAGGGTAGTACATCAGTTTTGTACACTTTTATTTCTGCTCTTCAGTTAGTGTTGCAATTATTGTATTTACAACAGTTTTAATGGCTTTTAATATGTTAGAACGTTTCTTTTAATCTTGGTGCATAGGAATGTGAGTTATCTTAATAAAAATCAAGATTATTTTGGTAGCCTCTGTATTTCTTAATTCATTTCAATGAAACAGCTATCCAGTTTATTTACATAAGTGTATAAAGTGGCAAGTTCTTGTGTTGTGCACATGGTAACTTTTTTTTCTCCTCATATTTAGGAAGGCTGTGGAAGAGTTACTTAAAGAGGCAAAGCGCGGGAGAACCAGAGCTGAGACAATGGGAGCTATGGGTTGGTAAGTTGTGCCAAGAGGAAATGAATGCTATGACCAGTGCCAAAATAAGTCTTACATTTAACATGTGAAAGAAGTCTCTTACCTTTAATGTGCTTCATGTTTAAGTACTTTGTCTTCATCCAGGTATTAGTTTGTCTGGGCAAAAATTTGAGTCCAGGTAGGAAGGAAGTTCAAGTAAATTCTGCCTGCATTAAGTTGCTTGACTGAATATGTTGAAGTCAAAGCAACTGGAAAACTGGGAATAGCCGCTATAATAGCATTTCCGTATAATTGATGGAATTGTGATGTTGAGATCGGAACCTTGTGAGTCTTGAAAATATTGAGTAGCTTCAGTGTGCATGCACATACTGGTCACATGTTACTGGATTACATTCTGTTTAAGTTAAAGGAATTTTAGCCTGAATTCACAGCCTAACAAAGAAATCTAAACCCTTAATACAATGAAAATAAGAAGTGATCCTCTAGCAGAAAATCCACATGTAAATTGCAGCAAAAAAATTAACTCGAAGTATAATCCAAAAACCCAGGGGCTAATTTGTATAGCCAGTTGGAAAAGAATCACAGTATTTAAATCTTAAGTGAAATTCAGTATTAATTCTCCAATTTCAGTTTTTACAGCTAGATTATCATGGAATGTAATGCATGTAATTATAAATAAAGAAGTAATAACATGCTGAGAAGGGTCATTCGTCTTAAAGTAATGTATACAGCTTTGATAAGAAACTATCTGATCTAGGGATGACCATGCAAGTAGTGCACCAATTGACTGTATTAACCTCATTTGTAGATACGGTTTAACTTTCTTCACCAACCTGAGACAAGCCTGCACTGTTAATGAAGTTCTTAGCTGGTTTCTTGGTTATGTTTGTTTTAGTAGCTCTGAAGACATCAAAATAATGTCCTGCTGAAAAGAAAGCAAATCCTTTATGTTTTCTAAACAAGTTTTGAGGTGTTTTTGTGTATTTTACCCAGTATTTCTGCTAGTGCTTATATCATTTATGTTAAGGTAGTTCAATTGGTTTAATTCCCTAGGGTGGCTATAGCTATAGTGACACAGCATGTTTTTGCTGTCAGCCTTGCCAGATGGCCAGGTAAACCAGTGAGAGAATTAGCACTAGTCTCCAGGTATGGAGACTAAAGATTCCTGTTGGGAGATAGCCAAGTTTCCCCATGCAACTTCACTGCCCCTTGTGCAGTCTGGAATGCCTGCTGGGACTGTGTATGGGCTTCTGTTCCTGGCTACTTGTTATTCCTTATCTGTAAAAGAGATGCTCAGAGGTCCTGCTCAGCTGGCCATGATGATCAGCATGGGACAGCATGCAGTTTACTAAAGCCTAATGCCCAAGACCTGCCAGAGGAAGGGATAGATAAGGGTGACCTGTTCTTCAGAACAGCTGCAGTTTCCACTAGAGTGAAATAATGTCCGGCTATGCCAGGCTTGCGTGAAAGGTGGAGGATAGTTAAGAAGGCTTCAGGCAGAGGAAGACTGTTGACATAAGGGTTGGTGTGGTAATACCCTAAACTGAAACTGTTAAAGTAAGGATCCTTGCAACTGCAGAGGAACATGAGGATAGCTATACTGGGTGAAACAAAAGATCAGTCTCTGCAGTGCCCTGTCTCCATTGGTAGTTGATACCCAGTGCCTAGGAAATGCAGCAAGTACAGTAAGATAGCAGTACTTCCTCAAGGTACAATCCCTGCTTTGGGCAGTCTACAGGTCAGGATATCCTGCACTCACATGGTGGTGTTTTTTGGGGTTTTTTTGTGTTTTTTTTTTAAATTATGCTTCTCCAGGGACTTTTTCCTCCCTAAATTTGTCCTTAGAATGGCAGTAATCCCATTTGTCACAGATCTGCTGCTGTAGAATCTGGCATAGGCTAGTGTACAGCTGGTGTATGTGGCCATATGTCATCACCAGCTTGTCTAAAAGTACAGTCATAACAGGTAAAACACACAACCTTCCTTCCTTGCCAAACTCAAAATGCTTACAGGTGTGTTTCGTGAGGACTTCTGGGATTTCCTCAGCCCTTTGTCAGAGGAGTCCTGAAGAAGAGATGCACAAACCCTGGAGACATCTAGTGTAAGGCCATCAGTCCTGCATTGATACTGGATAGTTGAAGCAACTCTGCCTATGAAGAAAAGATTTGTTCTGCCACCTGTCTTTGGGTAAGGAGAAGCAGAGGCTGCTACTGCTCATACTTCTCTGATTCCAGTTTATGTTGCTCTCCAGCACCTGTTGAATACTGGGAAACACATTTCTGGAGTCAGTGGCATTTGACAGGATTTGGTTAAAGGGAGGTGTGTGGGGTGGTTGCATTCCTGGGGGGATCTGTATTGTGCGTGACATTACAGAGGAGTAGTATCTCCTAGTGGATGCTGATGGCAGCAAAACCTTAGTCAGCAAGCCTCTGAACACTGTTTTGGGGCTGCTTTCAGGTTCAAGGCACTGCTCTGTTGCCATCCAGAGTGGTAAGTTCTCCATAGTTCAAGTGCACTGTTTAAAGAAGGTTCCCCAAGCACACCTACCTAACTTTTTGCTGTGTCCTCATGTGAGATGGATAGTCAGCTGCTATTTAAGCCAAAACTACAAGCGTCAAGCTAGCACAGCTGACAGGTATAGGAAAAATGTACCAAGCAGTCATCCTGTAGCCCACAGTCTCTGATACAAAGACTCAACCTTGAAATATGGGCCAGTGTTGCTAATATTTCTTCCAGTTTGAGATTGCTTTACTTTTTTCATTGTCATATAAGTGCTGTGGATGACATGGGTAGGTGCTGCAACCTGTAGGGGTTAGATGTTAGTAGAAGAAAGGCTTGTCCCCAGCAGGGAGGTTGGTGGTGATAGCGGAAAAGAGCTTACGTGGGAGGGGAAGTTATCTGAGACTTTCTGGCCATGGAGCATCTGTCAGTATTAAAGTCTGAGTTGATTAAGAATCTTGTCTCTCTGGCCACCATGCTCTCAGGACTGCTCAGGTTGGCAGTATCTAGATCCTTGGCAAATTAATCCAAGAAATACTGGGTATTCACATTTGTAGGTTTTGCATTATTGGCACTTGAGTGTTAACTTGTTCCTTGGATGCCCTCAGGATTCTTGTTCTCAGCACTGCAGTATTTCTAGTTCCTGCAGTGCTCCTTTTGTATGTACTCTGTGACCATAGTGATTCTTGTGAGATGTCTCCTACATTCTTATGGTATCTGGATGATGTAGATTCTGCTGCTGATGTATCTGGGTCAAGCATTAGTGGAACTAGTCACAAACAAGAAAAGGTGTAAGAGAAGGGGATGAAAGGATTCTCTTCTGAAGGTGTCTTCATGCCAGGAGCATTGAGCAAAAGCAAGCAGAATCTGTGATTGAATCTCAGTGATGCTGCTGTGATGCTAGAACTTCTGGGAAGAGAAAAGACATCAAAACAACAGTCTGGAAGTTAGCATTTGAAGGGCCAGCTGGATCCAGGGTGGGAAGTTCTGGACAAACAGTGTAAAAACACTCGATATCATTAGATAGATTTATCCTTGATTCATCAGATAGTATTGGACGCAGATAGAATAAAGCTATAGGATATTTGGGGTTTTCTATTTTGTTTCTAGGTAAAATCAAGCTAAAAGCTCATCTTTCCTTAAGTGATTTTGTTGGTCCTATGTACATAATTCATAAGCTTCCTTATAGCAGTGGAGTTTGGTCCTGTTTTAAGGGGTTGTTTTGCTTTAATTGAGAAAGGCAGTTGAAATGCCACAAAAGCTACTGCTTGGGAAAGTTCTAGAGGCTTTTTTAGTTGTTTTTCCTCCAGCATAGAAGTCTGATCTTCAAAGATGCTGGTAGCAAGTAAGCAAAGGCTGAACTGAATATGGTCTTCTTGGCTTACTTGAAAAGCTTACCTAAAATAAGATATGGAAAACAGGATGTTTTGGGATGGTTTGTTCTGCTCTACATTGTAAAAGCAGATGAAATTACAAGAAGAAGATAAAGTGTGGAGGCACTGAATTATTTTTAACTCTGTTTCTTGTAAGGCAATCCTGAAATTGCTTTCATTCCTGTAGACAGCTTTCTGTTCAGTGCCAAATCTGTTAGAGATACTGCAGAATACAAAATCATGAAGATTTGGCTGAAGTGTTTAAGGGCACCGGAACTGCGAAATGCTGTATTGCATCTTGTCTTTGAATGAGTGTTGTGTGACTGTACAGAAACACTGCAGTGTGATTCCTCTACAGCTCGTTCATTCGAATGTAAAGAGAAGGAGAAACAGGGTACAGACAGCGATTGAAAGTAAATGCGTTAAAATCTTGTGGTTGGAGTACAGGTTCCCATTCAAAGTCCTGGCAGCTGTATCTAGCTACCAAGACCATAAAAGCTTGAAGTGCCCTCCCAAGCTTCCTATTTTATGAGATCCTTGTGAAAGGATAACAGTCGGATAAGTTGGTTTGTGAAAACAACCCCTAGCTGCCTGGATTTTTTTTCTTTTGCCCTCAGTCACTGTATCTTCCCTGGAAAGATGTGATTTACTGTGTATGATGAGACTGGCTATGCCAAACCTGTTTGATAGGTCCAGTTACTCAGCAGAGAAAAAGACTGGCGCATGGCATTCTGGTTTCTTAAATGATGTCGGTGTGTTTCACTGTTAAGAGCTTGCATAGTACACTTCTGTGCTGAACTGCAATGCTATAGTTGATGACAGGTTTTGCCTGGAAATTCTGTATTGTTGCACTGAAGTTGTTTTAAAATATCAAAAGTAGAGTTAAGATTTTACCTATGTTGGCAATAATGAATTTAATCTTATTTTTTCTTAATCAAAATGTGGTGTTGACTCTTCGTCATTGCACAGTGAGGAGATTTTGGGGTACGTGGGACTTACCTGTAGAGGGGAACAAGGTTCTGTGGGTAAGAATATCTTGGTTTAGCTTCCTGGAGCATGCAGTGTAACAAATGAACCCTTACACTGAGTGAATACAGTGCTACATAACTGGAGTACGTTTTGTAGACCAGACTGCTCAAGAATTGCAGGTTGCATGCTTGGCTTTGGTCACCACTGCAGCCCTGCTTGAGGCGCTTCAGTTTGAAACTTTAATGTTTTTTTAACATGCTTGGGGCTTTTTTGTTTAATGAAAGCTTTTAAAATCTGATCTGTGGCCCTGTTTACTTGGTAGCAGTATCATGTTCCACCTTGCCTAGGCTCAGCTTGCCTCCCAGCCCTTCAAAATTTACATTGAGGGCAACGCTGTCATTGAATTGAGTGTTGCAGGATCAGACCTACAGCAAGCGAAAGGCTTCAGGGGTGTCGTTTTTTTTATTATTAGAAATGCTCTAAAAGATATCAGTGGATTAATACGGTTCACTTTTAATCTTCACAGCTCCATATAACCATGGATATATGTAAATATTATGGGCTTTTGTGCATGTGTAATGTAGCATGTGCTATTTATCTTGTTTCCTTTAAGAGTTAAAGGCAGAATTTGCTTTGTTAAAGTCTGAGGTCACTAAAATCAAGGATTAATGATTCTCTTCAGTGCCATAACTTACTGTTGCTCTGTGGAAGCTCAGTGGCTCGCTTTTGTCACTGTAGGATGGTGAACTAATGGCATCTCTTAGCTGACGCTGAAGCGCTGCATTTCTCATCAGTTTTCATTCTTAATATAGCTCAAACAGCACTCATAGTGCCAGAAAGAAATAAACACTTTAGCAAGGTGAATTTATTTAGGGCAGATTGTCTCATTCTGGTGCTATATATTTACTGCTTAATCAATGCATTAGCTCTTAAGAAAAAGCAAGAGGAAGGAGACAAAGTGAAATAGCTTTTGCCTGGGTACAGCCTAGAGATAAGCTACCCTTGTTGGTAGGAAATGTTGAGGTACTGCCGTTTAGTGCTGGCATAAGACATACGGAGGACTTAAATGTTGGCTGTTTTGTGGTATGTCTTGAGTGTAACCTGTGCCATGGCATGGTCAGCACCATGTCTGTAGGTAATACAGCTTGAAGTAGAAACCCTATTCTACTGACATATGTTAGTCTTGTGTATTTTTACTCAGTAATACAATTAATGGGTGAATACTGTCCTAATTTACAAAACAGCTGTACTAGGTGCAGATCTAGAATTTTTTAATGATTTTTTTTTTTTTTTTAACTAGGATTGGAGTGAACCAGTGTAGATTTATATGCAGAAAGCTTTAAAGACTCTAAAACTAGCTATGCTGTGGAAATGTGTCACAACATACTTAGTGGAAATAAGACAGTGTGGCTGTTTAATATATACTTCTAAAATTACTCTCATGATTATTCTTGTCCTAAATCCTTAAAGAACTTATCAGTAATTCTTAGTAGGCAGACCTGAAGCAAAACACCATTGTAAATGCCATGTCCAGTTCAAAGTCATGAAGTATGTGAAATAATCAGATGTGATCTTTGTTGCACTTTTCTTGTGATTCTGATACCTCTGGTTATTCTGAGATGTCAAAGGTTTTTAAATGGCCAGGTGTAGTTTCTACACTGAAACAAAATATTCAGGTAGAATAGGTGATCCTGACATTGTGGTGTTAGGATTCATTGACTCCATAGTGGATCTAGTAAGTGGCACTGTGATCTCCAACAGCTCTGCTTTTTTAAAGTAATTGATAACTTCTCCAAAACTCAAGAATGTTGTGAAGACAAACACCATGGTGCCTCCTACCAAAAACAAAGTCTTCAGAGTGATTTCTGCTGACTGCAGGAATATCTTCAAACTTGTTTTTTCTCATTCCATTCTTTAAGAGCTTATGAATTTGGAATACAGCTGATACTGCAAGATAAATGAAATTTATAATATTTGTTTACTGGAAATAGATGATAAACCGTGTGCAAAAGTGATAAGCTGTAAGAAAAGAGAGTCAGAAACAGTGGGAAAGAGTTGGATAAGTATCGTATCTGTTTAAGAAAAAGAAATAAAATGTTTGGTGGTTGCCAGATACAACTTAAAATGCCTTGTGTATGTTTTATCGCTACCGCTGTTTGGGTTCTTAATGCAAGTATATATCTTAATTTCTGAATATCTCAATTTGTTACATAATGCTGACTTTAGTAGATTATCATCTTATAAACCATTCCAATTTGACTTAGAATATGATACTAAATATTTGATTCCTGAATATCTAAGTTAATCCCCATCAACCTTAAAATATATCGCCATTCTCTGTTTCCCCCTGCACACACTACCCTGTGAAATTCATGTGGATTTCACTGTGTTGAAGTAAAATAGTTTTCATCCTATAAAGGGTGAGATAAAAGGAGAATGGAGGCTACCTTGAGCATATCTTTCTGTACTGAGAGTTTACACTAGGTGGCATACAAGGAAAGCCAAAAGCACAAACCTGTCTTAAAAATATTTGAAGTTAAAATCTCAGACTTGTTTCATGATGGTTTTATCTTGTCTTTTGATGACTTTTAAATGTTTTTACAGGTTGAAATGTCCTCTTGCTGGTACAAATAAAAGATTTCTTATTAATACCATCAAAAACACATTACCGTCTCAAAAAGAACAAGACCAAGAACATGAGCAAAAGGAAGACAGTAAAGAGCCTGAGACGAACAAAAGCAGGAGAGAAGAAAAACCAAAGAAACGCCGAATTCACCCATACACACCCAGCTTTCAGTCCAGAAGGAGAGTCAGCTACTCTCCTCCAAGGCACCAAAGCAGAAGCCAGCACACAAAGGATAAGCACGAAAAGCGATCAAGCAAACGATGAGGAGAGTGATGAATATGTGTTATTACAAGCTAGGAATATCATTAAGTGTTGGACTGCAGGGTTGTCTCAGTTTTTCAGGAAAAGATACTGTTCAAAACTGAATTTTGAACCAAGATGCTTGTGTGAGAAGTAACCTTGAGTTAGCTTTAGGAAACATTTCCTTGAGGTCTGTAAGAGAAAAGCAAAGTGCAGCATAAATCTTCAGTTGTTTTAGAACAGACATTCCTTTCTCTTTGCTTCATTCCTCTTTCCCCTTCTGGCTAAGCTTAGAGTCTTGGTGATGTATGTGTGTCACTGATAAAACTCATTCAGTCATGTCTCCCTTTGGAAAAAAAAAAAAACCAATTAAGCAGATATCTGTTTATTGTGTAAAGCTGGCAGAACTTCTTTGCTGCTAATCAATAAAGAAGTTTTGCCTGTTTGAGTTAGTTTAGTTTTACAGAATCTAGAGGGAGGGAAAGCTGGTCAGTGCTGGGCCAAGCAAATGGATTTTTGTATAGAATATAATAGTTAGAAAGAACAAATTCCAGAAGGAACTACCAGGAAATACTGATTTGCTTGTTATTGTATATTCACAAACCTATCAAAGATAATAAACATTACCAGTAAAAAGCCATAACTGCAATAATTGCCTCTGTTTAGACTTCCCTCTGTAAGGAAATAGTTTGAACAGTCTGTTGTCATGGTGCTTTCAAAACAAACTTTGAAGTCAAAATGATCATGTTCTCTGTCCACTGCTAGAAGTTTCCAAGTAAATGTGTAATACTAGAAGTGCAGAGGTGATACTTAAAAACAGTCAAATGCTCACTTTCCAAGCCTGTGTGACGATTCTGTAGTGGTACAGTTCTTAAACTTGTAACTTGGAGCACATGTAATACATGTCAGCATATTCTATGCCTCAGTTCTATTTGTGTTCCAGTAACAAACTTCTTTGTGAAATATTTTGTATTTCAGTATTCTCAAAAGTAGGTGTTTTGAGCATAGGTTTCCGGTTTTAAGTGTATGGACAATAAAGTGAAAATGTTCATTGAAAGTGCTTTGCGGAATTAATGCTTTTAATGGGTTTCTTCACTGAAATGGGCCTCCTCTAACGAAAGGAGGACCAGCGCTTTGTGGTCCTTCACTGTTGTGTCAGGGCAAGAGTGCCACCTATAGGCTTGTCTCTTCTTACTGTACTTAGCTGTCTGTTGGAAAGATCACCTTAGTTAGGAGGTAGGGACACCAAAGCAGAGATCTTCTGGGGCTGGATTTTGATGCATGAGCTGAAAATTACTCTTCTGAGTAATGGGAAGGTAATTAAAGTGGTGCTGAGCCCACCAGTGGCTGCCAGGGTCCGGATGTCCAATAAAGTGGGATATTACCACAGGTCCACTGAGGAGTTGTGGACAGTTTCTCTATTTCCCTGCAGGAACCATAGCACTAGAATAGAAGTACAAGCTGTTCAGAAATTTCCAACGTTTAATTGTGATCCATGAAAAAAATAGTATTTTTGGAGATGTAGGACTATCTTTGCTTTAAATAAACAGATATTATTTGTAGTCCTTAATTTCCTGGACACTGGTTGTGTTCTTAATAATTGCTTTTTGAAGGATGGCATCTATACTACTGGCTGGGCTCTGCTGCAATGACAGGGTAGATGTGGCTTTGCAGCAGAGTTCATCCCACCATTGGTAAGGATCAGGACTGGAGATGTTCCACAGAACAAATCCCCATGAATTCTTTCTGGTTTGGCTTGTGGTGATAATACAATGCCCTGAGACACTCAGGCCTTCAAACACTCCTCTAGGGTAAGTGCTGCTGTTGATTCTACATTGATTTAAGCCAGGCTTTTAGGTAGGGAAAGTGAGTAGAGTACGCTTTCAGCATTAGTCTGCATGGTTGCTAGAGAGTGCTTCTACCCTAGAAATGCTCAAAGAGGATCTGACATGACCTAAAGCGGATAGCTGGAGAAAGCCTGTCTTAATCAGTGGTGGTAAATTTGGATCTAATTCTGCTTTTTTATGACTTACAGAACATATGTGAATTATTTCTCTTTTCATTGGTTGATTCTGTATTTTATTGATGTATTTTATAAATGCACATAATAAAAACACAAACCTGCTGCTCATTAACTGTTCTTAAGGCAAACGTTCACCTGCTGACCACTTTATTTAATAAAAAAATGGGTGCATAAAGCCAGGTTTGCGTTGTATCTGCAGTTGTTCATACTGCGCAGCACCAGCATCTCATTTATTAGGTATCTGACAGGTAGGACATAAACCCTGAAGCTAAAGCTTGAACATGACTTTTCAAAATGTTTTTAACTGCTGTGACTCAGAATACTTGTTACTTGTAAAGGTGCCTAGTCCTTAAACTAAATAAATACATAAATATATAGTTTGTTCTTGGTCTCAGCTTCCCATAGTAGTGCATTGCAACCTGATTACTCACATGGGGAGGAATGCACCTTATGTTAATGTTGTTGCAGTGATACTTCAGAGGTATTTCTTGTTTATCTGTGAGCTACTGATGTTGTCTTTGTTTAGTATCAGTGCTCATTGTACAGATAACAGAGTTTATTCAGGTGAGGCTATTCATTTGCCATAGCCAGAAGAACTTGCTAATTAGACTTTATATTGGACAGAAATCCTCAACCATGTTAATTTTCATCAACCCAGTGCTGAATATAGATCACAAAACAATGTGAAAGAGGGGGAGAAAACATTTTGTGATTGTGCTTTATTAAATACTTGTGTTGGTTTTGACTGCCAGTGATACAGTAACATGCGGTTCTTGCATTCATTGTACAGCCTCTTCTCTTTTGTAAATCCAGTTTGAATTATTTACAATGAATCATGAACATCAATGATGAATCATGAACCCCATGAGCCCCAACAGATTTTATGTATAACACAAAGGCAAAAATAGACCTGGGTTTTTAGTCTGATCCAGTCTAAACCAGAAGGTTTTTGGGGTGCAGTTGTTAAGAGCTTTCCTTAGTGATTATGAAATTTCTACAGAAAACTGGTTAACAAAGGAGATGTAAATGTTTGTAGATCAATGGAATAATGTAGCAGGAGGGGGTTGCTTTTCTTGCGCAAACAGAACTGGATTTTGTGTGGTGGCTGCAAGTTGATCACTGAGGAGTATGTTTCCTCTCCTGCCCTATCAGGGCTCTCATTAATAATTATGTGCTTTCAGTTAATTAAACTGGAACAACACAAAAGTAGACTTGTTTGGATAAGTAACAAGAAAACATACTTGGATTGTGTTTGGAGAAGGATTTTACTCATTTTATCGGTAGAATCACTGATCCACCAAATCTTTATTCATGCAAGTGATCTTTGCACTTGCAAATGATCCCGGTGTAGTTCACCATCTATGAATGAAACTCTTGTCTGCATTAATATACACTCTTTGTTTTAGTGACAGTAGGAGATAATCAAGAGTAAGTGTTAGAGGGCATAGCTCCAATTAAAAAGTCTTAAAAGTTTTGTGAACTATATATATTCACACCCTCATTTCCAGATACAGTAGTCTTTAAAACAGAAAAAAAAAATCAAATACTTCTATGCCAAATATTTAGCAGCCTCTTTAAGTCTCAAGTGAACACTGTGATGTGTCTTCCTCACTTATTTTACATTGGTTCCATATTGCTTACACTCCAAGCTAAGGCTTAAACATCACAGCCTCATTGATAACCTCAGGCATTCTGCATCCTGTGAAGCACTGTTACAGTGTAAAGTATGGCATGACAAACAGACTCATGTTCTGCCACCTCAGTGTTGTCACAGACTGGAACATGGTCACAAAAAGTGCTACAAGGATATGTACAGTCACAAAGGCAAAAAATCAAAACTTTGTCAGAAAGTGAAGGTAATGGTGTTTTTAATGATGTGGTTGGGAAAAGGCCATCTAGACCACAGCAGAAAGACAGTGTAACTAAGGATTTAATTAGACTCTTAAGTCTGAAAGTACAACCCCGGAGAGCCAATGGAGATTCTTGTTAGCGAGTGGAAAGGAAATCCTGCTCTTTCTGCCGCCCTCCCACCTGAACCAGTTCAGCTTTGATGGGAGGAACCATGACTGCCCCATTGCACACAGTTCCTATTCCCTTGGGTGGCAGATGCAGTACAGGGAGAGTCTTCCCTGCTTTCTCATTGGTCCTGACCCATCTCAGGTCCGTGCTGAGATGGCAAAGGTCTTTAATGTTTGTCATCTTTAATGCTAAAGGCACAAGCCCTGTGAGTTGGTAGAGTTGACTCATCACAAATGTGCAGTAATTAGAATAATAAAGAAAAGCTAACATATGCTCTAGCTACTTAATCATTGATCCTTTTAAATTGTATGCTTAGTAAAGTTCACTTTGTTTAGTAAAGATCCCTCCTTGGATTGTTCCTGCGTGGTCGCAGCTACAGTGGGTTGGCCACTGCAGAGGTGCAGCCTAGGGGATCTGAAAGAGACGCATGAACATAAAATCGTGATATGAAAGGGAGAGTGCAGGGATGTGGCCTGGTGCTTGCTTGAGCAGTCAGCAGCTGGAGTAGTCTTTAGTGCAGTCTCACTTCTCCCTCCTGCCAGGCATGTCCCTAGTCCTCTACTGGCCATGAAGCCCATGGCCCAGCCAGGCTGCTTGTGTGTTCCTGGGGAAAGACTGCAGAAAGTGCTACACGAGCAATATTACGGACAGCTTAATATCACTTATGTGAATGCAACCAAAGTCTGGTTTTGGGAAATGTGATGGAAATTCTGCTTGAGACTGTCTTCTGAGTTCTCCAGCCTTTCCTGGAGAGGAAAGCCTGTGTCCTTTAAAACATCCTGTGAGGATGGGAAAGTTTCCCCAACACTAGTCATTCAAAATGCTTCTGAGAGAGAAAAGTGCCAGCAATCCATGAGGAACAACAATGACAGAGCTCTTGGTAATGAGCCATCACTTAGGTTCAATAATATTAAGAAAGGAGTGTAACATGAAGAAAACCAAGGCTCTATGTAAGCTATTGCTTTGTCTTAATTCTGTTTATTATATGCAAACACAGTTTTCTCTCTCTCTCTACCA
Organism: Psittacus erithacus; assembly: GCA_009867235.2. Lineage (NCBI taxonomy): Eukaryota > Metazoa > Chordata > Aves > Psittaciformes > Psittacidae > Psittacus > Psittacus erithacus. The sequence goes on along the minus strand of WYDI02027065.1, from coordinate 7,470 downwards.
TATTAGCAGACACCAGAGTGATAGCAAAAGCCAAAAGGAAGGCAAGCAAAGTAGTTGGTAGTGTAAATCTGAATGTCTAAACTCTGCCCACAGCAGACCCTTTGATCAAAACATCGCTCTTCAGTGTAATCCACTGCATTGCTAAAGCGGCAGAGAGGTAATGTGGCTCGGATTTCATGGCATTGCTGGTTCAGTTTCTAATGCTCATCCAGCTGTTGCTGGGAGGTTAGTGCCTCTCTGAACCCCTCCATGCAGAAAAGGCACTTGCAAAGTCCTTGGAGAATGGAATGGTTTGTCTAAAAAAGTGTTTGTTACCTCCTTTCTCTCCTGGTCTTGATTTACTAACCTGAAGGATGCCTTAAGGAGAGGCAGGTGAAGTTTCCCATGGTCTGGCTCTGCACCTCCCTCCCTGAGGACCCCATCAAGGTGCTGGCTGCCGCAAAGACTCCCATCACATCAAACACCCGAGACTGCTCTCGTTAAATAGATCTATGGGAGAAAGCATAGCCTTCTAGGAAAGTGGCTGGTACTGTGTTAGTGGTACCATCATCTGATGTGAATCATGAAGTTGTGCTGCCATCAGCTGCTGCACCAGCTAAGCACCTCGCTCTGTCTCCATCAAGCGCTGATGTGTAAGCTAAAGGGGGTCTGAAGCCAGAAGAGCAGTGTGGGATCACCAGCAGCTCCCACCAGTCCCATTTTTCCCCTAGGACTCATGATTTGGATATTGCTTTCCACAGCCCTCATGACTGCCTGTCTGTCTTGCAGATGAAGACTGTGACGCTCAATACAGATTCTCCCTGAACAAAAGGGAAAGGGGTTGCAAATATATTTTCCCTCCCTATCACCAGCCCTATGGTTGGTTACCTTATTGAAGATTTCATATCTATAGTGTGCTTTGCAAATGCATAACAGTCCTCCAAGTGTTACAGCCAGAGCAGGGGGAAGCAGCTCAGCTCAGTACTGCACTAGCATGGCTTTTGGTCTGCCCTGTGTACATCCTGCCTGCAAGAAGTGCTACAGACCTGCAGACAGACGTACATTTCCTTGCAGTGCTGGCCTGGTGAAAGGACCAAAGGTCAGCCCTGCCATGGGGGAATCCCTTCTGAGGGTGGCTCTGGCTCTGCCTCGCCAATGGGTCCCATTTGAGCTTGGATCCCTGTGGGAATCTTCTTGCAACAACAGAGGGACCAGGAAGCCACTGCTCTACCTTTCCATAGCAGATCCTATCACATCCTGCCCAGTAGGCTCCCTGCTGCCTGAGAAATGAGTTAAACTAGCAATAAGCGTCCACAGGAATGGATTTTGCTTAAACTTCACTTTTCTTTGCCCACTGAAAATGATTTCCCAGGCACCTCTGCCCTTGACGGGGAGCAGAGACCCCCACCGTGCTCTCATTACTTGAGATTCACCTCCAGACGCCACTGCCAACGTTTTTTCCTTTCTTCTCCTTTCTAGGTTGAGGTCTTTAATAATTTCGTGTCTCTTTCAGCCTAGGCTCCAGCCTGGGAAAAACAAACCTGCTAGCCTGGCGAAAGCCAAACACACACGTCCCAATTACCAGCTTCCCCACTGTTCCTTTGGGCTGGCTGGTATTCTCCCTGCCTTTGTTTTGCTGCCTGCTCCCTGCCTCTGAGCAGCTTCCTTTGACTCCACTCCATGCAGCCAGGCAGAACGAGATCCAGCAGGTAAACTGAGGAAGGGCTATTGTCCAGCCACCCCTCTCCTGTGCACTGCTGCAGTGTATCTGCTGGCAGAGCCTCATGCTGATGTGCCCCTGTAAAAACCTGCTTCGCTTTTCAATTAGGGGAAAATGCGTTGTTCCTTTGCACTTAAAATATGTGTGCACAGAGAAGGCAACACCCATGTGTCTCGGTAGCAGCCAACCCCACATCATGGTTTGGATGTTGACTGCAGGTTGCATCATTTTGGCTCTGACTCATAGCTATTGTTTCTGTCAGCTGATGCCCTGGCTGGAGCTTGTCCTGGCAGAGCTGGGAAGAGCTGGGGAGGATGGATGGGGCTGTTTCCATGGCTGTGTGCTGCCACAGCTCTCCAGGACAAGGACAAGGGGAGGTGCATGGAAGCAGTGCTGTGAGGACCTGTCCTGGCTCTCTTGTGGCAGGGAAAGGCTGGTGCTGCTGTTACCTGTCAGCACCATCTGGGAGGTGGGAACTGGCAAGGATGGGCCACTGCTGGCTCCCAGGGTAGGTTTTCATAATGGTGGGATCTCAACTTGTGCTGCCACCAAGCTCCCCCTCAGCATCTGCATCCACCCATTTTATAGGAGGGCAAACTGTTCTCCAAACATGCTGCACTAACTGGGATCCCCAGAAGACCTCCTGGGGTGAGGAGAAGGAGCAGCCAGTGCTGTGTTCCTTTCTCAGACAGCACCACTTGTCCCATGCCCCAGCTACCCCATCTTACTGAGACCCGAGTGCCCATGAAGCCCCAAGGGGTCCAGGCCATGAGGGCTTGTGCTGAAGACCAGCTCTTCACAGTTGTGCCTTTGGAGTCCCCGCCTGGCGCTGCCAGCTCATATATGTCTGGATGCAGTCCCTAAAGCAGGACAGCCCCAGGCAAGCTGCCTGTGCTCTGGGGTGATGCTAGCTGGTGGAGCCAAAGCCATGCCAGGGAGGCACTTACCCAAAAAGGTAAGTTTGGGGTTAGGTGGGTTTCTGGCTTAGAGGAGTAGTGGGTGCAAGGTGTGGGGCACACAGCTGGCCTCTGGTACCTGTCCTCAAGGGCAGGATGCCTTGGGAGACATGGTGGAATGTCCCATGACAGAATTCCTGAGGTGCACCATGGCTGAGCGACTGTTCTTCTAGTTAACAACTAAAAATTGACTATCAAGGGTGAGAACTGACTGGAAACAGAGTATCTTCCCTGACTTCCATAAGCATCTCTGCAGATATGAATGCACTGGCCCTGTTTAAAGGATTTACAGTTCCTGAAGGATTGTGTGTGGGAAGGGAGCTGGCAAGAGGAACACTGGGGAGAAGCTTACAAGTGAATTGTGAGAACATGTCTCCATCTCAGCACTCAGTTTGTAAAACAAATTCTTTGGGCAGGTGCTTGAATTCACAGCCTCTTTAGAGGGAATTTATCAGCCCCAGGAATATACTGGTTAAGAAAAAAAAGACCTATCGCCATCAGCTGCTAGGAGGGAAAAGCTAATCATCTAAACTTTACGGCGGGAGAGGTGCAGCTGTCAAAGCAATAAGGTAAATGAGTCTGAGCCTGAAATGGTTTTTGCAGCAGAACTCTGCTCTCTGCTAAATAGGGGAGATTGAACTATAGCACCATTCCGCTATTCCCTGGTAATGCACCATTTTGGGGCTGACTGGGTGGTCTTAAGTCCATTGCCACAGTGGTTATATCGCTGATACCAATCAAGGCCCCGCAGCTGAGACCCTGAGTGACCTGCTTCAGCAGCTTTTTTCAAACCCCAATTCACTCATTTGTGTGGGATGCTTTTCTGCCACTTTATTTATGGGATTACATAAATGAGCCATTAAAAATGTAAATCTTCAGAACAGTTGAATAATAAAGATTTAAACAATAAGCTCAGGGCGGTACAGTACAGAAACTTACCCGAACCAGCAACACTGCAGCATCGTGGCTATGGCAACAATAGTGGGTTAAGGGAAAGAGAGAGGAAGGAGGAAAAGAAAACGTCCCGGCATTGTTACAGTCACTGGCACCACAGAAAGATTAGGGGTTTTTTTTCTCCTTTTTTTTTTTGCAGAGTACTTGAACAATAATGAAGATGTGCCATTATGCACCACAAAGGAGACCATGCCATCCCTCACATAGTGCAGGTGTCAAAACAATCGGGCTGACCACAGAATTGAGTTTTAGTGAAGTTTGTCCCACCTCACCACAAAGCGTTTAACCCTTCCCAGGCCACAGCCAGCTACAGACATGCCATGGCTAGCACAGACTCTTTCTTCCTCTCTCCTGTGCTATTAGGCATCTGGCCTGAGCATCTTTCTCCACCAGCAGTGGCAATAAACCTGTACACTGAGTACCTTACTGGGGAGGAGATGGGTGCAGGTTTTATTTGGCTTTTTTTATTTGTATCATGTTAAAGTACCTGGTCAAACAATAACACAGTGAAGAATTGTACTGAGGTTTAGTTAAGTCCCACTGCAGCCTTTTCTCTGCAAAGAATTAAATTGTAGAAGTGCCCTCTAAGCTCTGTTAAGCTCAGAATTTGTGAGGCAAAATAGCAGTCGACTGATTTTCTCTGTATAGCTGTGTATTTTAGGTGTCACATAGTAAGTTTCATAAAACAGCTGTAGTGAAGAAGACTGAGATTCCACTGGCATTTTAGGAGTGCACACCTTGAAGACAAACTCTGAGCCACAGCAGTGCTCTCCCTAGAAGCAGATTACAGCATGTGGTGCACTACTTTAATGAGGTTTTCTTTTCATTTGTTTCTGGGAACCGAGGAGGTATTTTGTGTACATAAATCTGGGAATTTTTATAAAATTCCACAGTAAATTTTGGAATTTATATAAAAGACATACTACCTCCTTATTTCAAAGGCCACCGCTCTCTGGATTTTAATATTTCTAACCTAAAGGCAAACGTGTATCCCTACCATCCTAATTCCTACTCTGTAGGAAGAGTGAGGCCAAAGCCCAGCACCAACTGTTGCCCAGTGAATCGAATCTCACAGGAAAGACGATCTTGCCAGCCCTGAGCTGTATTAGTAGGTATGACCATGATGAAAACACCTGCTTTCAGATAAAACATTTTTAATTAGCTGAGCACACAAAACTTACAAATTAAGTGCCATGGAGGAGGGGGAAGTTACATTCTTCTGCAAGTAGGCAAGACGTGATATGGCTTGCAAGTGAAGCCTCCTACAACAACGAGTTTTCATGTATTGCTGTAATTGATTGACCTTTAAAACTCCTTATTTCAGAACTACAGGACTTGGGCCAGATTCCTTTCTTACATCTGTGCAAATCCATAGACATCAGACGAGTTACTGTGAATTCATGCTGGTGAAAATTAGCAGTGAAACTGTTTTGTAGTCCCTCTTATCCTTAAATCTCAACATCCTTTGTTGATTCTTGCTGTCTTTACTTTCTGAAAACTGTTTGCCATAATATACCAATGTCACAATGAGATTTTAGCAATATTTTGATGGCTAGCATTCAACTTAGCATCACAGAGGGGTTGAAGTTGGAAGGCATCTCTGGAGGACACCTGGTCCAACCTTCCTTCTCAAGTAGGGTCACCAACTGGTTGTCCAGGGCCATGTCCAGATGGCTTCTGATTATCTCCAAGGAGTTATGAGTAGCATCATAGCATTACATTATCATACTGTGATGATTTATTATAGGTGCATCTTCTGTTGATAACAATAGGACTGATTTCACTGTATGTCGACAATGGGCACTATAAAAGCAAGCCAACTCCCTAAAGTTTTTTACCTTCTGTAGGGGGAGAGGAAGAATTCCTGGTAGTGGAAACAGAAGGATTTAAAGAATACAGTAATGTTAACTATGCTAACATGATGAAGTTTATTTTCTAAATAGTGGCTCTCCTAGTGGAGTTGTACATTTGGGACAAAGGAAGAGATAAAAAGGGAAAATTGATTTATTGGCAAAAGAGAGAGGTCACAAGAATGCAAGAGGAAGACAGCTTTGCACTAATGAGGAACATCTTCCTCCGAGTTGCGTATGAGACTTTTTGACATCTAAAGGCAGAATTGGAATTTTAGAAAGGGGAGATCCTGCCCTCAGTCAGAGTGGTGAGCTTGGTGGTATTTCCAGATGCTTCTGCCTTATTGTGTGTGATGCTTTTAGGGACAATTGGTTACAGTCTTGGTTTGCATGCCCGTGGGCACTACGAAGGCAAGTCATGGGTTGCTTCCCCATCCAGTTCCAGAGCAGAGTGACCAGCCATGGCTGCTCCAAGCCAGCTGCCTGTGCATGGCAGTAGGGCTCTTGCATTGAGCAGGAGGATGTGATTCACATTCACCATATTCTGCGCTGCATTTAGTTTCTACATTCGTGTGATTTGATTCTTGAGCAAGCCCATGCAATGGGAAGGGATGCAGAGTTGCTGCAATCCAGCCCAATGTGGCATTGTGCAGTGCCATCCACCTGACAGGCAGCACATACACAAGAGGTGCACATGTTGAGCAGCCATTTCGGAAGTCCCCACATTAGCTTTGCCACCTCTGTTCACAAAGTGAGGGGGCAGTACAGGGGAGAGCTGGCCTTGAGGAAAATTTTCCATGGGTTAATGCATCATGCACGCTCAGGCTTCTCCTAAGACTGTGACCTAAATGGCCTGGATCCATGTCCTTAACCATATTTAAAGAATCATTTAAATTGGAAAAGACCTTTAAGATCATCGAGTCCAACCATAACCTAGCACTACCATGCCCACCACTAAACCATGTCCCTCCATGCCACATGTACACCCTTTCTAAATACCTCCAAGGAAGTAGTCGTGGGCTACAATTCTGTTTGCTTCAGAGAGATAGCTGAATGTTAATCTTTACCTTTTCAATCTGAAAGCAAGTGCTTCATGGAACATAGAGACTTTAGAAGACCAGCCACTCCATCATCCTGATGTATGTGATTTTCTTTACTCTTCATTCCACATCAGCTTAATTAATTTATTTCAGAGAGGCGAAAAAGGCTGATCTGCAGCAAATGTGACAAAAGAGATTTTTGCAGTGTCTTATCTATGAACTCGGTGTGGCCAGTGACCTTAAACCCCATCCTGATTCTTAGCAATGTGACTTGTAAGTGCCGGAGAGGAGGAGGGCAAGGCCATGGAGTGAGCTGGCGAGCTCCCTCGGCACAGGGTGCTGCCCTTCCTGGGGCATGGCTGAGTATGTAACTGCAGATCCAGCTCTTCAGGTATTTCCATGGTCAAACAGCTCGAATGGGTCATGGCTGTGGTTGCACTCCAGCCTGGCTAAGGCTGAATCCATGTGGCAGTATGGGACATTGCCCACCAGTCTCACAGCTGTGAATCCACTATGGAAAAGCAAAATGAACTGGACTCCAAACTGAATAACAACATACAGGAAAAATCCCTCTTCGAACCACCAGATTTGGTTAGTGATAGTTTTGAGTATTATTTGTATGAAAGGAAAAGTTTGCTGATGACACCAAGCTGTGTGGCTCGGTTGATACGCTGGAGGGAAGGAATGACATCCAGAGGACCTTGACATGCTTGTGAGATGGGCTGATGCCAACCTTATGAAGCTTAACCATGCCAAGTGTAAGGTCCTACACCTGGGTGAGAGCAATCCCAGGCACAGCTACAGGTTAGGCAGAGAAGAGATTCAGAGCAGCCCTGTGGAGGACTTGGGAGTGTTGATTGATGAGAAACTTAACGTGAGCTGGCTTCAGTGTGCGCTCGCAGCCCAGAAAGCCAACTGTATCCTGGGCTGCATCAAAAGGAGCATGACCAGCAGGTCGAAGGAGGTGATCC
>WYDI02027064.1:31345-46711 GCA_009867235.2 Psittacus erithacus | reverse complement strand
CAGTGTTCAAGGCCAGGTTGGACACAGGGGCTTGGAGCAAGCTGCTCTAGTGGAAGGTGCCCCTGCCCGTGGCAGAGGCTGGAAATGGATGAACTTTAAGGTCCTTTCAACACAAACCATTCCATGATTCTTCAGATCAACAGACTGATCATTATACAAATATTTTAAATTTCTCAGGTCCATTCAAGTAGTCACATGGGAAACAAAAAGGACGCAAATTCTCATTTTTCCTTCAAGATAAAGCATGCCACAGAGCTGCTTAGAGAACCTTGTGCATCCAAAAACCACAGCAGTGGCTTCTGAAGGAGGCAGGTAACTCGCTTCAGTTTAAGAACACCAATTTTCAGAGCACAGTAAGGGAGTTTAATGAAAAGTGCTTTAAAGAGGTAAGGTGAACATGCTAGGAGAATAGCCCAGCTTTGCAGGGCAACAGGATTAAACACATTACTGCTGCCAGGACCAGGCAAACCACAGCACGAATTAATCTTTGATCAAGAAACATCTGCTCCAAAAGCCCTCTGATTCAATTACAACATCTGAAAATATACAAGATGCTTTGCTTTAGATCTTTTACACACTCCAAAACTCAGAACCAGCAAAAGCAGTAACAGTTTTGGCAAATGCAAACACTCAACCCAAGGCACAGATTACTCCATATAACAAGAGTTATCACATCTTTATACTAGCAAATGCATATGAAAATCTTGACTGGGAATAAAAGAAATACATCACTATGTAAAGCTAGTCCAAAACGGACAGGCTGGTTTACTTACTAGGCCCTTATTGTCGCTTCTTCCCTTCTAACAGAACCAGAATTTATTCCACAATGTGGTGGAATGAATCAGGAAACAGATTTAGCTGAGAGTTCACCATCTGATTTGTCAGGTTTATTTTCAGCTGAATCAGTTCACCACTCATATCTACCAAGCTGTCATTTGTGCTCTCACAAGAGGAGGGGACATGAGGTAGCATGGCAGATTCATGCTGATCTGCGGAGTTAGGCTGTGAATATACAGGCACACTGCTGTTCCTGAGCACTGCATTAAAGCAAGAAGAATGACGAATTTCTCCTTTGTCTACACTGAGCTCAGTGCCGTTCTGCTCCATTAAAAAAACCAAGAAAAAGACAAAGCAAAAAATCACATTTGGTGAAATAATTAAGCAAAAAATTTTGTTCTGCTGACAGATGCAGTGAAAGATCTCAGAGATGAACAAATACATAAAGCAAATAAAAAGATTAAAAAGTAATAATTTTTTAATAAGTTTGAATTTAAAACCCATTTTCAGATGTGTTTCAAATAATTCTTGTAGGGACAAGTGTAGCAAAAGCAGCAGTGAGTGCCACCCAGTCTTTCCCTGCTGCTGCCTGAGCCGCTGAACTGGCATTTAGCTATCAACTAAATGTGTTCCTAAACTACATTAGCTACAATAAAGAATAATTACCTGATATTTTCCTGTTTACAATAACCAGACACCCCCCACAAGAAACAACAGTTAAAAGACAGGGTTGGCAAAACTTCCCATGAAGTCTAAAAGATTCATTTTCACAAAAACTCAGTTTTAAGACACAATCTGGAGCCTAGAATTCCACCAGTCATTCATGCTAATAGTTGTTCATTTGAGGTGAAATCCATTAAAACACCTCCAGACAGACAGAAGTAATTTAATCGCAGGCACAGTCAGCTAATGCGACCCTTCACAAATGTTTGATGAAGTCAAAGGGCAACACTTGGGTTTTTTTGCTTGGGGAGAAACCTTAAGCAGAGAACTCCAGACTCTCCTCCAAGCTACTTCAGGTAAGTCAGAACTTCCAGCTCCTAAAGCCACTACATAGGAGTGCTGGAGTACAGGGAGAGATGAGCACAGATGGACTTCCCACACCGCAGATCCCTGGGAGGGAGAGGTGGAGCAGAGAACAACCTGTGTGAGGCTACTGGAGGAAGGAGTCACATCTTTCTGCTCTGATAAAATCCTCACCCAGCAAGCAAAGTCAGCTTTACAGCTCCTCTTACTCACCAAGGCTGACAAGGGACTGAAGGCCACTCCAGGAGAAGGGCAAGTATTTCTGACCAGCTATGGCTAATACTGAGACAGCATCCTGTGGAAAGGCTTCAAATTTAGACCACCCCTAAAGACTGCATTTTCAAACAGATCAGCTTTTACCTTTCTTCATTCCTTGCCTTTCAGTTCTACAGGAACTTTTTTCTACAACTAATTTAAAACAAACCCACAAAATGCCAAATTTTAAAAGACTACTCTTTAACAAACATACACTTATATAATGCAGTAATGCCCATCCTCCTCCTCTTAGTATAGAAAATGATGGAAACATCCTTTATACAAATAAAAGTGCGTGTATATACACGCCCTGGATATATACCAATACATTTTTGCAGCACAGCTGCCAGCTGAGCTTCTAATATGGTAGAAATTAAGATTTCCAACACTATTAACGCTCTTGAGCAAAACAACCATTGTTACTGCCTGTTCTTTCACAGATCTTACATTCAACAGGTAAAGGTTTAGAAGCTTCGAAAGCTGCCTGCATGAATAATTGGTGGGGTTTTTAAATAAACACTGGTTTCTATGGGAGTCATGTCTGTCGGTAACAAGACAATAGACAGTGTATGGACTCCGTCATCACCACTCTGAAGATAACACCTAGAAGTGGACAAATCAGGAAGAAAATCTCCTGTTCTTCCCCTCCCCATGCCTGTTTCCGCAGACAAAAGCAGCACCAAGCATGACAAGCACAGACACATTCACATGCCAGCTTCAATCTCACCAGCATGAGTAACAGGACCAGCGTGACAATACAAGCCCTCTGCATAGTTCAGAGTCCACCATTTCACCAGTCCAGCACTATACAGCCTGTGCTAGTGATCAGCAAGATCTCTCCTCCTCTCTTACCCAACCACATGCCATGACTGCATATGTTCATACACATATGTACATCCACACACTCAGCTTGGGAAGGACCACAGGGGCTCATCCAGCCCAACCACCTGCACAGAAGCCCCAAATAAAAAACCCCAAATCACTACAGTGTCATTTTTGCCAGCATAGCTGCAGTACTTGTATCAAGTATTCTGTCAATACAGCTTATACAAGCATCTTCTTTTGGTTCCAGTAAACACAGCTATGCAGCAATGTCCTGGGGCTGCATCCTGCCACAGGCCTGACTGGCTGACTGACACACCTTCTCACCTCTGACCCTTTCACATACCTGTTCTCCAAAGTCTGTCTTCTTCCTTTGAAACACAGTTGAAGCGCACTGAATATCTAACTTCCAAGAGCATACAGATATGTAATGATACACACCAAAGCATGTGAGACTGCTTCAGGCTCTGCCAGTGCAGGACAGCTCTTCTACAGAAACAAGTCTTCTAAGAAGGGTCATTAATAAATTTCATTAAAGGATACTGAGAACAACTGGATGAAAACACAAAGCTTCAAAGAATCTTGGACAGAGACTGAACTAATGCCTTGTATCTAACAAAAAAATCAAACCCAGGATCCTCAAGATCTCCCAAAGCAGATAATTTAACATAGTCTTGGGAGATCTCTAAGTAGTCAGTCAAAGTGAGAAAATCTTTGCTGTTGTCTTAGAACAGTGTTTCTAAAACCTGACCCAGAAATGCCAGGATACTCTCTGGATTGTCAAGTATCTCCCAGGTTTTATTAGGACAGAAGTTTCCTTAAAACTGTACCTGTACTACAGAATAGCTCACTTACACTGAGAGCCAATATTCAAATACACATTAAAGATGTAATAATGAACTCAAAAGATTTTATACAATATTGGTAAGAGAACTCTAGAGTGTCTACTTGTCTGTTTTTCAAGTATCCACTACCACATACTGGTATCTTTGGAAGCTATCAGCATTACCTGGTGTTTCAAGGACTGTCATTTCAAGCAACTGCTAAGATAAAAGCCTGATCTTCACAGAAAGGGCAAACTACAACAAAAAGAGCTGCCTTACAGAAAGGTTCAGGGAAAGAGGTTATGTTATGGCCAGACATTCAAACTAAACACAACCCATGATCAAAAAAATACCCCAGTAATTAATTTGTTGTGTAGCCTCACAGTTACCTTAGCATTAAAGTGCCAGATCAGAAATGTATGCCAGCATTGTTGCTGAAGCCAGCATGCACGGTGCCATTTCTCTTAAGTTCCACCATCTGAATTATGGCTAACAATAAAATTAAATAGCAATTATGAGGCCTACTTTATTATCTGTAAAATCACCAAGGTACCTTTTATTATCTTGAGAAAGAATACCTGAAATACAATGAGTAAAAAAGACACTTGAAAGTCAATAAAAGACATTAAAAGTTAACGACATTTCACTTACTCTCAGTGTTTATCTGCCTCTTACCAAATACAGCATCTGGGTTGAACACATTGAAATCACAGCTAATCAGTGCATTCATTTATTTGTTCTCAGGTAATAAAGTACCTCAAAGTTTTTCTTCCATTCAGAGCCCCCAAAAAAATAAACTTAAGAAGCAGTAAGACTGGTGAATCTGATGGTCTACTGAACTTCTTAATGGCTTACTCAACAGATACTTTCTTCTGAGGTGGGTATCTTTCCATACACTATCTGCATGTAGTTTCAGATGGATATTACATATATACACACATTAATTACACACCACGCAGATTCTATTATGTAACAATATATATTCATGATGTTCATGTACATTACATATATTTCCATATTTTACCTGCATATGGAACATACCACTTTTTACAACACAACCACCACAGGCAGTCATAGATTTTAATTCCTGGAGCTCCTCCCCACATCCCCTTTTTTATGTTTAAATCCTATTCCAGTTCAAGTTACTCACACCAGCAGTGCCACAGGCCTGTGTGTATGTACTTAATGTAAATAGATTGAAGTTAATGAAGGCACAGATGCAGAGCCATCATTACTTATAAAGAATCAGAAAAAAGGAACCTGCAAACGTTTAAAACAAGGGTAGAATCTGTTGCCATCTTTTTCTCCATCTTGTCGCACTCTTGCTTCTCAGAGAGCAGAACAGTAATGCTACCCTGCAGCCCTGTTCAAGGCTCAAATATAAGGGAAGCAGGTATTTTATTGTATTTACTGTAACTGTACAATACACACTGAAGAAGCATTTCTACTCAGTAGGTAGCAAAAGCGAGCTGAGCTTTGCTTATCCTTAAATGGGACGTGATCTCTGTTATACCCTTCATGAGACACCTCTCACCTGAGAAGGCCAAAATCTATTGCCATTTTTAGTGAGAAGCTGGAGAACTTCAATGTAAAACAAGAGGAAAAATAGGTAAGTGAAAATCCCATGTGGCTTTGTTCTCATCAAGTCAGCCACAAAGTGAGCTGCTCGAAAACTCCTGACTATCAGAACCTTAAAATCAGCATTCAAACCCACCCATTCTCAGACTTGGAAGGAAGAATCACCTTCATCTATCTTCAGACCATCTCAGGCCTGTGGCAGATGCAAGCTGTCAATGGTATGTTGTGCTGGAAATGGAAACCACTGAACTCACTTCCTCTATTCTTAGCCATTCTTTCACTTTGATAACACAACGTGAAAAGCATCTTAGGAACAGCAAAAATAAGCAAAAAGAAAGAAAAACACCACATCTCCCAGAGATTAGCTCTTGGATGCAAGCAATTAAAAACATCTACACCGATTACTTACAAAGAGTATCGCGCACTGATGAAAGGAAACATGAAACTAAGTTTCGCCCACCAGTGAGCTTCTCTAACTGAATATCCCTCCATGTTAAATGGAGCCCCACTTCACCTCCACTCTATGTATCAATACCTTTAAAGCACATGAAGATGCTCAAAGCACTGCATACAGCTCCATACCTTCAGTGTGCTCACATCTCTGAGGGGCGCAGTTTACCAAAAGAGAGGGATTAAGGAGAGACACACAAAAATTATGTGGCTAGGTCTTTACTATGACTTGCCTCAGCCCATGGCAGGAGGACAGATCTAGATAATCTTTAAAAGTCCCTTCCAATCCAGACCATGCTCTAAGATTTGTAAAGACCTAAGTGGTTGGACACTCTATAGAGAGAAGGATTCTCTATCCTCCAATGGAGACAGAAGTTACTTCAAGAACTCAACAGGTTGGGGCATCCCAAAGTCTTCAAACTCCGTTCTACACATGTTAGAGTTCAACAAGCTGATCTTTCACAACAAATTTAATCTCCTTTGTTGAGTAGTGCAGGACAAGTGACTGCTGAATGGGGAATCAGCTCACCTCAGTGAATTAACTGCCTGCACACCTGAACTGCGTGTCAGAAGAGAGAAGACAACTGCAATCTCTCCTTGCTGAAGATCATTTGTAATCTCTCCATTATGAACTGCTTCAAAACCCCCTCATCTGCACAGAGATTACAAAAGCCACATCTAATAGGAATACGGGAAAATCCCATTTATGGGCTGCAGCCTACTTTTAGCACAGGCTTCTCCCCTCAGCACTGGTGCTTATCAGTGCACAAACATTTCAGCTTTTTTTTTCCTAACCTTGCCGCACCCATTTAAAGGAAAAACTACACCAAAACTGCACCAGCAAGAAACTGACTGTACCAGCACGGCATTTGGATCATTTCCCTAGTATTTAGAGGTGCAGGATCTACAGCTAAATGGCAACTGCTACATAAATTGTACAGGCTTCCTCACTGCTCTATCTTAAAAAGCCATTTTAGCAAGTTAGAACTTGATACACAGGTTTTCCTCCTGTAAATACAATTAAATTCATGCTATAATCCAGCTCCAACGAAAATAACAAAATCCAGCTTTTTAGCTTGCCAGTTCACAAACTAGAAAGCAGCAATAAGGCATGAAGTTTAACATACACACACACCCCCACAAGCATCTTTGTGAAGTCTCCCCACTGAAGTAGCCATTACTTATTTTCAGGCTAAACAAAACTAAAGCAAGGCAGAAAAACACTAGTTGAGAAAAAGAAGACTGCTCCAAAACACAATGCGGGCTAAGAAGCAGGTCTCAAGTTTATTAACCACAGATAAGTCTCCAGGCATAATCACTGCCTGCAATGAAACCCAAGTGGGAACCCACAGTTAGAGGGTATCACGCCATTCCTTTAGCTTTGGAAAGGAAGGCAAACACACCGGTCTGCTAGAACCCCAGATTTCTGTCCTCTCCCCAAGGCTAGGTGTCCACAAGCTTGAAGACCTTTACTCTTCCCTTGAATACTGGCTCTTGATCCTATCAATCATATTAGACCTGAAGCTACAAGAACGACATAAAGAAAAACCAGAAATACAACTCCAAAATGAGCTACAAAGGAAGCAAGAAACCTATCCTGCCAGAACCAACCTGCCCTTTCAGGAAACTCCTTTTTCAATTACTCTGCAGCTCATTCATAGCATGGTAAAGCATCTCATTACATAAACCTGCAAGGGGAAGGGGGAAGGGAGGAAGAGAAACACCCTAAAATAAAATAATCAGACTCTTCTTGCCAACTAAGCTAGAATAAAGCTGTGCAGGAATGTAAAAATGCTCTTGCCGTGACTGGTTGCCAGATGACACCTTCCTAGGTGAGACCTTCCCAGCAAGATCATCCTGCTCCCCTCATAATTCATGGCATGTTTTTAACTGATTTACATCAGTAGAAATTCAATCTTTTTTCATTCAGTGAAATTTAGACACTTCACAACACTCACAGTCATTCCAAGCTGTACAGTGTTTTTATTATGATGCTTTCAGCTCCCAACACAGAAGCCTGCATTGAAATACAACTTGACATCGAGGAAAACATAAGACACCCTCTGATTCTCCTCCCTAGTCAAGATTATTCAAATATTCAGAACATGAAACAGTTCCCAATGGAGAAAAGCCTGCAAATGATCACAGAGCAGGGGGAAAGAGAAAAAACCCACAAGTGCTTCAAGACAGAATACACGTTCTTGAGTTCTGGTTCATGAAAACCATCCTGGGATCTCAGACTCCCTCTTCCACAGCTCAAGTGTGAAACCTGCAGACAACTAACACCTCTCATTTCTTGTTCTCCTTCATTGATGCATACAGGATTCATGCAGACTCAAGAGAGATCCCACCATAACGCTTTTCCAGATATGCTGCCTCAATCAAAACCACTGAAATCCAGATACTGGCAGGACAAACTTGGCTTCACACTCCTAAGAGCCAACTATGCAGTTCTTCAAAGCTCTCTTCATTAAGGAAGATCTAAGCTGAAGCCATAGACCTAATCAATGTAGCCTATCTCTGCAAAACCACACACACAAGATCAGAGGAAGAACGAGCCCAGCAAGCTACTGTTACCTTGTCAGTCCCTTTTTAATAGTTTCTCCGAGTTCCTTCTGCCAGATTCATTTGGCTAGCAATCCCTGTGGCAGAATGGATTTCAGCAAATATTGCTAGATGGGCACCCTTCCCATGAGATTTAAGTCTCTCCTTCAGAGCTAAGGAGTATGCTCAGTGATCCTCAACCAATCATCAGATCAGACTTGTTCCAGGACTGCTACAAGTTTAAATTTAAAGAACAAATGACCATTCTTTAAAAATTGGTGAGGCAGCATTAGGAAAGAATTTGATTTTTTTCAATTATTTTGAGTTAGAAAAAACCCCGCAGGATTTGGCACAGCGACTCCTGGAACGACAGATACCTCACCAACTCTTCATTTCTTCAAAGACAACATACAAGCAGGCACTAATTACAGCACCCAGAAAGTTACCCGGGCCAGAATTTCAAAAGCAACTTTGCACGGTCCATCTCCAACCCCATCCCCTCCAAACCCAGCCCTGAACTCTTCTGTCAATTATAAAACTCAGTCCCCAAGATAAATGAACGACAAAACAATAGTCTCTTATCACTTCCCAGAGTTCGTGACTCTCAAACCTGAAGGTGATCACCACAGAGCAAACAAGTGGTACTTTTACTAACAGGTTTAAAATTCATCCTTTCACTTTTGTGGATGGCCAAAAACTTAAGTTTCAGAACACTGAAAACAATGAAAACTGAGGTGATTACTCTTGCCTATCTTCACTAAGACGTTATATAGGTCTCATACAACAAATATCACTGCAGAGGCACATGCAGTCACATAAACTCATCATGGTATGCCACACAGTTACTACATATAAAGAAATAATCCTTCCATCAGAATAGATATTTAAATAAAGATTTTATTTCTTTTTTCTTTTAAACAGCAAATTGCAATATATTCCTGAGCTGCTCCTTGCTATATAGTCTCTTTTTTGTGAAAAAGGGAAGAAGGAAAATAAAACTTTTATCAGGACTTGTAAAGCTGAGATGCTGGAGTTCATGAATAGCTAGTGAGAACCTTTTCAATGTTAAATTCAACAGAACAAGCAACAATTACGTATGTCTAGAAGTTAAAAGTCTGGTTTCAGATGTAATGTTTTTACCTTTTGGGGGAATTATCCTGTGCCAAAACCTGACAGTATACCACAGTAGAGAACAGCAAAGAAATTAAGGTGAGAAGAATTGAGTTTGGTTTCTGCGCTCTCTGCAGCTCTGGCAGATTTGCCTCTGAATTCCAGGTCAGTGCACTCGCTGTGTTTAGAACAGTAAAATATGCACAAAAAACACCAGCAAAAGTCTGCTGTGGATTTTTTCTTCTAGGCCTGATAAAAACAGCTGCTGGATTCCAGATGATGATACCTACACAGCTCCCATGCATCAAACACTTTCCAGAGCCTCCTCTAGCCTCCTCCTTTGATAAGAGTAAGACAGCACAAGTATGACTGAGCCCTACTTTGCCATCAGGGTAACGCATCACAACACAAGATGGAAGAACTAAATGCAGCTAGTAAAGCCTGAGCTGAGTTAGCACACTGCTATCAGATATGATACAGTTTGTACATCAAGCGCAACCAGGAAAAGAACAACCACAGCGTTGAATTCCACAAATATTTTAATACATATCTACTTCAAGTAGCAGGGAGGCATGTTCTCCACAGGTCTTAAACTACCATTGCCCTGCAGTCTGCCTGCACTGAGGCGCAGCGCACATCAAGGAGCTGAAATTGGACAAAGCATTAACAACCAAAAAACACTGTAGCCCATCCTAGCTTAGTCATAAGAGATCCCTGTTTTCTAGGCACTGTGGAAGTCTCCTAGTGCCAGGCAAGCGCTAGACTTTCCAGTTTCCTTTAAGCCTTGCCTCTAAATAATAGAGGTTTAAAGCCTTTTCAAAGTCACTGTAGAAGCATCTAGATATAGCTCTGTTCCTAGGATAGGGGTAAAATTAACAGAACTGTGAACGGACCTTTCATTAAAGGTTTCAGTTCCTCTAATGTCCACCTTTTAAACATCTGACAGTAATAGATTGCTTGCTTTTAACGGAAGTCATTCTTGTAACTTCAGTGCATAAGGTTTACTAGAAATCTGACACACTTCCAGACTAGCTTCAGGCACCATACATAAAGAGCCCATCTCTACAAGTGCACTAATTTGAGAGAAAAATGTATTTTTTTTCCCCTGAAGACCACCACTTCCAATATGAAATGCCACCTCTCCTTTAACCTTTCCATACCCATCCAGTAACTACCCATAAACCAACTGCCTCTGAGCAGGGATGGAGACTCTCCAAGCAGAGGCTGTTGGAGTGAGCAGCATCCTACAGCCAGTCTGTTAACTGGCAGCCCAGAGAGCAAAGCTCACCTTTACATCCAGGTTTGTATTTAATCAAGCAAGCCTTCAGCTGCGAATCAGAGTACACTGGCGGACAGGTCACATGCTGCTGGCTGCTCTGCTTTTAGAGGAAGTTAGGCTCTTTATTGTGATATAGCCTGAATGCCAATAAAAACAGATGGAGATCAGGTCTAAACAACCTCTCTGGCTCACTCAAGACTACTGCTGTACAGGATCAGAAGATATCAACAAAGCCATGGGAAAGGAAACAGAAAGTGTTTATAGATGAGTAGGACAGCAGCAATAAAGAGAAATGATGTCCCAAACCAGGTTCCAAAGACACGTGAACTGACAAGAAGAAACACAAATAAGAACCAACGTTTCCATCAGGAATTAACATTTCACAGACTTCAGATTTTAAACACAAAATTAGAATAGCAAAGGAAGTTCATACATGGAAACTCTACCAGCTGAAAAAGGCATCTATTACTTGAGTGATGCTCCACTGCTGAAGTTTACAGACTAGTTTCAGAGTTTAGGATGCTAACAAACAGAAGAATTTCCCCACTATCCAATTAAAAAAAATGTTAATTGTTGCTCACTTTAAAGTTACAGTTTTCAGCCTCCTGTATTTGTAAACAAGCTCTAGAGCACTGTATGAGATGCTGCCAGTAAGTTCATCAAAAATGCATCCATGTGAAATGACTGACTAACACTTACACATCTCGCCTGCTGGGCCATGGAAAAGCAGCAGTGTAGGACTACTACTAAGAGGTCCAACACCTCTACTCCAGCCCTGTTTTCAGTACAGGGCCCGGGCTGGTGAAAGACACAGGCAGGCTCCAACACCTCTATTGCAAGCCACATGCAGAAACAGTGTGAGTACAACTGGAATCCCTGAAGCCAGCGCCAGTGGACAAGTTCCTCACTGCGGGATCTCAAAGCATTCCAGACTAAGAATTAGTTTGAATACTTTTATCACAAGGAACAGTACAGTGACACTACTGAATGAAAACTAACCTGACATTCAGGCTCACTTGCAAACTGTGCTTCATGTAACCAGGACACCTTAACTGTGCTCCTGTAGCTCCATCAACTATCCATTCTTCCCTCTCATCTTGGATTCTGCCTAAAATGCCATCATTTTGGGTGTCATGCTCAGTTTCAGAGCACTCGTACCTCACAGATTATATATCATCTTACACATTCACAGAGCACTTTGATTTTATTGAATGGGTTTAGAAATTCGGCAGCTGGGTAAGTTAGCATCATACAACTGGATCAAGTAGAGGCTTTCCAAAGGAGTGAGGAAAAGAAATGCATTTAGGAAGTTGTTTGCACAGGCAAGAATTGTTAGGTATAAGATGTGGTTTCATTAGGGACACAAGACAGGTTAAGCAAAACACAATCACTACATAAACAAATGGTTCTGCAACTACTCATAAGGGCAGCAGATAATACTACTTCTGGGTCCTCCTTTGTTGCCAGGCCACCAAAAGTCAAGAGTTCATCAAAATAGCTCCATATAACTTTCTGTAGTTTTCCATGTTTGGCTTCTTTTTAAGGAAAGCTGACTCTTCCTAAGATTTTAAAAGCAGTCAAAAAAGCTCCTGTTATACCCTGGCGATAAAGTGTCAAAGTCTTTTCTTTGGAGAATGGAAATTATAGAATACATTATGTCTGGAGTTTTGTTGATACTTTTTGTGTATAATGAAATGGGAGGGAAAGTTGAAGAACACAATAAAGCTGAAAACTTCAAACCTCTAACACATTCTCTGCCAAATTCAGTTTCCAATTGTTATATTCAATACAACGCTTCCCTCAACACTGACTACAGAACAAGGGGTTTCTTCCATCACAGAAAAGCCTGTTTAATCCTTCTCCAATTGATTATCATGCACTTACTTTAACACTGAGCAGAAGCAGGGACACTTTTATCATCATCTGGATGATCCTGGCTATTTCATACAAGTTAAAAAAACCCCAAACCCACAACAAAAGAAGTAACCCTTGTACCTCAGACCATCACACTCCTCTAAAACAGCTGCTGTTTGGGTTTGTTTTGTTGAGAGCTTTTTTTATGAAGAACATCCCTGCATTACTCTAAAAGAAGAGTGAGCAGATTAATTTTACACCAAATTTGATTTCTTTGTATTCTAAGACTTTCAGGACTTGTGCCAAAATCTTTATAAGAAAAAGTCACCATGGGAAAATTGTACTTTAATTCTGTGCAGCTGTATATATATAACAGCCTGTCAAAAAATGCTTTAAACATACAGATATGTGAAGGGGCCTGGGTTAATCTAACAACACTAGTGGGACTCAGTATGCTATTACATAAAGTTTATTGACATAACAATGGGAAACAGAACCTTAAATAATTTCAAGGTCCTTCTGCGATGACAGGGCAGCTATGGAAAACAGGGCAACTATACATTAAGCAGATATAAAAATAAGAAATTGACAACCTCAGATGTTGAAACAAACATTTCCAAATACAGGCACAGACAAAAAACACATACAAAACCAAAGGATATAAATAAATAAAGCCCAGGCTAAAGCCTCTAAAACTTTCATCAAGTTTCTTTAGGATGTACCACTACTACAACAGGAACCCTGACATATTAATAGAACAAGGAGATTGAGAAAATGTGGTTTGCATCCTCTTGTAACAGTAAGTCAGAGGGTGAGCAAAGTTTAACTGATTTCAGGAAGTCCCTGAATTATGAGACATGAGAAAGGTAAAGCCAAACCTTAAGGCTGCAACTGGCCTATATTAATTTATAAATACTGTTTACACATCAATCCTACACTTTCTGGAAGTAGCAAAGATACCTGACCAAGAGAAATTTTAACTTCCTGTTCTGAAACCTCTTGAACTCTCTACTGTACATGTCTTACACTCGTACGAGATACCTCATCATAAAGGCTTCTATGTCACCTGAACTAAAAAAGAACCCCTCCAATATCATACAGGTAGGAATATCCCAAAAGTTAAAACAGAAAGCTCAAAATACTGACAGCATCTGACAAGCCAAAGTCAACACTGAAATGAGCTTAGTCCTCAGCTCCTTTAAGTTTGATAAAGATTCCTGACCCACCTTGTATTATATTATCTAGCAGAATAAGGACAAAGAGTCAGAGGTACTCCACCTTTGCTATGAAAAATCAGTAATACATGCGCCTGCTTGTTTCCTAAGCAGAGACCACACAGAAATGACACCAGGTCTCATCCCCGACCGAACAGAGGAGCTTGTTTCTGCCCGGTGACATCTCCCTTTGCTCTGCCATCACCGCACCTCGCCTTCACCCCTGCCACAAACCGCGAGGTCCCGGCGAGGCTGCGCTGCAGGCCCGGCACACGCCGGTGGGGAAGTCCTGCAGGAGGTAGGGCTGCCGGCAAGCCCGGTCTGTCATGTACTGCACACCCACACACCCTGCCATTAACTTCGGAGCGCCTTTAATCAGTTTGTGAAGCTCCTACGTGCTCCTGGATGCAGCGCGGCCAGCCCCGAACAAAGGGGGGACGGAGGGAGCGGACACCCTCGCCCCCGAGGGACTGGCCGCAGGTACGCGGTTCCCCGTGGAGCGGGGCCCTCCCCGGTACCCCAGCTCAGCGAGGGCTCCGGCCCACGCTCTCACCTAGGCCCCGCTTCGCCCACCCGCAGTCCCCTGGACCCTGCGCCCCGGCGGCGGCCTCTGAGCGTCGCTTCCGGAGCCGGGGCCGAGCCCGGGCCCTTCGCCTCCATTTTGGGTCCGGCGCGGCGCGGAGCTCACCTGCATGCCGGGCACTTGCACCGCCACGGGCGAGTGGGCCATGGCGGGCTGCGGCGGCCGGGCGCCGCCCGCTGCTCCCCTCTCTCGGCCTCCCTGTTCCTGGGCGGCGGCGGGGCCTGTAAGGACAAAGCGACGGGGAGGCGGCTTTAGCGCGGGCCGCGCTCCCTCCTTCCCTCCCCTGCGGCCCGCCCTGCCCGGCAGCCCCCGCCCGCCGCCGGCTCACCTCGCGGCCGCGGCGCTGGGGCCGAGCTGCGCGACGCGAGCGGGACGGGGTATCCCTAGCGCCGCTCTGCCATGCCCGCCGAGCTCCCAGCAGCGACCCTCGCCCTGCCCATGCCCCCCTATCCCCGGTGCCGGCGCGGCTGCTCGGGGCTTCCTCAGAGAAGCGCGCGGGGCGGCGGTTCTCGGCACGGCCGGGACCGGGCTCAGAACGCCATGTCGGGCTCCGGCGGGAGGCGACGGCTGCTGTGCGGCGGCGGCTTCTTCCGTCTCAGCTCCGGCCTCGTGAGGCGGAGCCACCGCCGCCGCAAGGGCCCCGGCGTCACGGACCCCGCCTCCTTGGGCGCCACGGGCCCGGGTACGGGCGGAGGGCGGTGGCGGCGCCGCGCTGGGTCTTGGGCCGTTCTAGCGCCGGTTTGTTCCCGTCTGGCGCTGTTCGGGGGTCTTGCCCCACGGCCACGGTCACAGCGGGTGTACCCGGCACACGGCCTTAGCCCCTTGGACGCCCAAACACCCCGGCAGCACCACCGCGGTACCCGGCTACTGCGTCCCAGACAGACTGGGAGAAAAACTGAGTCGGTGTTTTCATAGAATCACAGCATATTTTGTGTTGGGACCTCAAAGCTCCTCCAGCCCCAACCCCTGCCACGGGCAGGGACACCTTCCACTGAAGCAGCTTGCTCCAAGCCCCTGTGTCCAACCTGGCCTTGAACACTGCCAGGGATG
>WYDI02027064.1:0-17745 GCA_009867235.2 Psittacus erithacus | reverse complement strand
CCTCCCAGGGAAGAGCTTCTGCCTAAGAGCTCATCTCAGTCTCCCCTCTGGCAGGTTCAAGCCATTCCCCTTGGCCTTAGTGGAATGTGTGCTGGCTCCTCAGCTGCTCCTCAGCTGAAGGGGCTGGGAATGCCATAGCTACTCCTGCTCTGAATCAGCGAGCATCACACCCCTTTCTGGGCTGCCTACCTGTGCCTGTGGGAGGGAAACAGCTCAGCAAAGCTCTGCTCTGTGCTAGTGACAAAGGTCTCGGCTGCTTTCTCTTCCCAGTTTCTTAGAAGGGAAAACCAACAACAAAACAAAACACAGAATCTCTAAAGATTTCCATTTCCCATTCCCGGGGTGTTTCATTTCCTCAGGCGGAAGCAGCACTGTGCAACAGCTGAATCAGCTCCAGGTTGTGTGATCTACACCTCTGTGACCCAAGAAGATAAATCCACTCTGATCCCAGTGTTACCAAAACCCCCAACTCCCCATGGACTGCACGTTGTTACGGTCAGTTTCACAGCTCTGGAAGCCTTCAGTGAATACAATGAACACTACAGGACCCTTGTGCATTGTGAAGTTGCTATTCAGTCCTCCACTTACAGCTGAAATCAAAGGTAGCAGGTATAAATAAGACCCTTTAAAGATCAGTATCATGAAGTTGGGCCCTAGCAAGCTGAAAATCTCTTACTACTTATGGTGTACCTTACACGAGCACAACAGGGAGCTGCACCCTCCGGCTGCTCTTTTTCAGAGTACACTTCCCTTTTTTGTTCTACTTCAAGAGCACAGCAACAGGGCAGAAAAATTGCTTTATGTGCACTTTCAGATGGAGCTTTTAAAGCATTTTTAAGGTTACCATTTGCAAGTGTGCAAAAATCCATGGTGTGTAAAGAAAACAAGCCAGGGAGCTGCTTGGGAGCCTCATGGAGCTACCCTTGAGAGCCCTGTGAGCAGGGAAAGCCCTTGGCGCATTGGAAGGGGCTGATGTGTGTGCTGGCAGGGCTTTGGCTCCCCGTGCTCCCACCAGGCACTTGCACTGCATTTGGTAGGGAAATGAGGACACAGGGCAGAAGGAAAGCCTGGCTTGGCAGGCAGTCCACAGCCAAGCCTGCTCTGTGTATGCTGCAGTTTGTGGTCACTATCTTGGTGAGTGCTGATGCCCTTCCTCTGCCCTCCAGCCCTCACCCCACCAGGGACAGGGCTCTGAACCGTGGCTTCCAGCATGACTGAGAGCATCAAAGCAACAGGCTAAACCAAGTCCTGAGTAACAGGGGATAAAACAGACAAGAAAAGAGTCTTTGGGTATCTTAAAGCTAAAGGAAGATGAAGAGTGGGCTCAAGAGAAGGTGAGGAAGATCAGAACGAGCTGCCGTGAAGCTCAGTGCAGGCAATTTTCCTTTTGGTTTAGTCCTTATAGAAAAGGTCCTCTATAACCAGAGCAAATGAACTTTAACAAGCAAATAAACAGACACCCAGACAAACAGGCTGGAGAGCATCCAGATAAAGCAGACATCTTCAGGTAGGCAGGGCCTTAGTAATCCTGCAGCGCAGAACGCACTGAGCACTGGCGCAACTTGAAACACAGGCAGTTTGCTTTAAGGCCTGTAGAAAACAGAAGTCTTTAAAAACTGAAGGCTACACATGATGTTTGTGTTCAGAAAGGAAGAAATTATTGGTCCATTTGTACAACTTTCTTCCAGAATTCCTCTAGGGATAAGGGTGAACAATTCTTTTCTCCTTTCTTTGTGTTGTTTACCAGCCATCAAGAACAGTTTGTGCTAAAGCAATCCAGTTTCCCTTTCTGATAAGCCTAACTTACGAGGCAACATCCTTCTAATCAGCTTGAGGAAACACAACAGTTGATCACTGAGGTGGATATGCTGCGAGCTGGGAAGAAAAGTAGCTCTTAAAAAGCATTTGCTCACGCGGGACAGCGAGTGCTGCTGTTCTGCAGGAATCTGCCCGGGTCAAGGCTATGCTCAGTGCTTTAAACAACTTGATCATGTGAAAGAAGGCACTCGTAGGCTATAGCAAAGGAGAGATGCTTAGAAAATATACTCAGGACACAATTAGGGTATTAAAACATTGCAGCAGTTTTCCAAATGGCACAGCAACACAAGTGACACAAATGCAATCCAATGAAGTTGTACCAAGCATTCCTCTTGGGCAGGCGGAATTGGATTTGCAGTGAGGAGCATCTCACAGGGCAGCAGCACTGCTAAAAAGCTCCAGAACTGCAGAAAGCCACAAACTGAGGAGCAGCAACACAGGAGGAGAAGGTACTTGATCTGGACGAACCTGGGCAAAGAGGCACATTGTTCTGCTGGTTTGGGGATGGTGCAGCAACACATGCAGCTCTGCAGGAGACCGGCAGAAGCCTTTCTCTCTGACTGGTGTGTTACCAGCTCTTCTACCTTTTATTCCTCCTAATAAACAAGTTACAATGCCTTATGTATGTAGTATAAGCACTGTGAAAATCAGCTGTAGAGAAATGTCAGCTGATGGCTCTGCCTTAGTACCTGCCAATGGAGTCAAGGCTGGCTCCTAGAACGATGGGATGTGAAGTTAAAGCCGGATAGCCATCCGCTGACTGACTTTCCCTGTAGCTGACACTGACATTTGAAGGCCTGTGCAGTTTTCAGAGTACCAAGCTGGCGTTTTTGAAGTTTCTACACTGACAT
Source organism: Psittacus erithacus (assembly GCA_009867235.2). NCBI lineage: Eukaryota > Metazoa > Chordata > Aves > Psittaciformes > Psittacidae > Psittacus > Psittacus erithacus. The sequence goes on along the minus strand of WYDI02027064.1, from coordinate 15,076 downwards.
TTTGTGAGAAGGAAGGAAACCAGTGAGGCTGAGAGGCTTTGAAGTGCAGGGGGAGGAAAGGCAAAACAGACGCAAGCTCATCTCAGTGCTCTCACTGCCACTGTCAAAAACCCCAGAGGAGTTTGTTTCAACTTGCTGCATGAAAACAGGTTAAGGAGAAGTGGCAGTGACTTAAGTGCCTTAAAAGTGCCTCAAAAGTGCCTCATTTCTGGTGTTTCAGACTTTACAGAATTGTGCTGTGTATGTGCCATGAGCTCTGAGGGCAACTGCTGAGAGCGTGGGATCTGATTGATCTACCATGAGATCAACAGGAAAGGCTGCCCATTGTACACCCCAATTTGTTCCTAGCATAAAGCACATTCAGTTGGATTGTTCTGGTTTGGTTTTACTAGTGAAGATGTAGGGCCAGCCCTACTTTTAAAGCAAGACACAGTTTGGCCAGCTCTGCTTTCAAAGCAAGACATTAGTTTGGCCAGCTATACTTTCAAAGCAAGACATTAGTTTGGCCAGCTATACTTTCAAAGCAAGACATTAGTTTGGCCAGCTATACTTTTAAAGCAAGACATTAGTTTGGCCAGCTATACTTTTAAAGTAAGACATTAATTTGACCAGCTCTACTTTCAAAGCAAGACATTAGTTTAATTCCTGATTCAACCTGCTCCTAACTTTGCTCTAGCTTAGTAAATTTTGTCCAGCTTCCAAAAAGTGACAGCACCTGAGCTTAACAAAACCCTCTTTCTCACTAAGCTTTCAACCTCCTCATGCTCTTTGCCAAGACCATTTTAGCAGTCTGAGCCAAATTAAGCAGAGGAAAACTTCAATGTAATAAGCTAAGAGTTTGATTAGTGGCAGTATGGGTTAACTGGAAAGCTTCTCTTTGCAGATGCTTTGTGTAAGTTATCAAAATCAGTGCAGTACTTGGGCAAAAAGCAAACCATGGAGCAGAGCTTTACTAGAACACACTGGGCAGTAACCAGAGTACAGCTGTAGAAGGGATACTTCAGGGATAAACGACACGAGGCTCACGAGCAAAAGAGAAAGGATTTTGTTAACCTGAGCAACACAGTTGGAGAAAAGAGAGCAAAAAAACCCCAAAAGTCATCAACAAGCTTTCAGGCTCCTACGTGCTACACACGTGAGGCAGAGTTTCCGGACCTGAAAGAAGGTTTGGCTCTGTCCTGTGCCTCCCACTCAAACCCATATTGCTTTGCTGTGGTGAGAACGTGGATTTAGTTACATCAAAGTGATCTCAAGTCTCCTGCTTTCACCATGATTCAACATAGGCAGAATGAAATCATCCAAGTAGATCTTAATCTAATTTTGCATTTGGATTTCAAGTACTATCTAGAAGCCACATTTCTACTGTGGCAACGCAACGTATGGCGCTTGCTGCCATAAAACTAACTTTGCAAACATCACGTAAAACTGAGGTATTTGAGTGAACCATCAGTAGCCCTGGCAGATCTGCTCCTCCCAGCCCCACCGTGCCTGTTCCTGGACCTGAAGATCCCCACTGTGATGCTGGGGTGGAGAAGGAGGGATGGAGGTTTCTGCAGTGCCCTGACCATACCTGGGCTTCCACTCACCTACCTCCTGCTCTTGCTTGGGTGAGGGGAAAACCCTCCGAAAGTGAAAGTTCCTGCTTTTTTAGATGAAAAAATAAACTAACATTTCCCTTTCAGGGGAAATTCTGAGTGTTTGAGGCTCCGACTCAGAACTAAGCTTATTGAATACTTTCCAGTCAATGGAAATACCCAGTCTCTAAATAGTTCTTCCTAGTAAGCACTGAAACATCACGGCTCACAATTTGGTGTGTTCATCTCTTGAGTCTTTCTCTTTTAAAGCTGTCCAACTATGTCCTGGTATTCCTTCACTGAAATAAATGAAAATTCACCTGAGTGTTTCATATGGAACATTTAAATTACTATAATGTATTCAAATAGGAAAAGGTCACTCATGGGGAGTCATAACATCATCGAGGGCCATGATTGCCACCAAAACCGTGGAATGGGGAAATAAATCCTCAAAGCCTTGCTTTTTAACATCAGTTTATGCCTTATCAGTTATCAGAGTGATCTGCTGATGTTCAGTGAAGGAACCAAGCAGGCTTTCAAAGAAGCCATTGCTAATGAGTTCATTTGGCGTTTGAACGCATTTGGATCTAAGCAGCTAGGGAATGGCTCCTGTCTGTTTAGCAACCTGGCCTCTTCAGGGACTTCAGCAGCCAACAGAGAACACGAAACATTGCAGCTACCTTTGGGAAGGCTGCAGCAAGCTCAGCCGGATTCCAGCCTGAGAACTTATTAACTCCCTGCAGCCTTATGGACTGTCAGAAAGTACCATGGCATTGAGTACACAGAGGGGGAAAACAGGAGGCTGTGCACAGCTCCATCTCTGTTTCGTTACCCCAGCCAGGAAACCAGGACCCGTTGCATTCCCCCCCTGATTCTAGGTCACTTCTGAAAGGGAAGAGGGCAAAGCAACACTCAAGTGTTTCTTCTCTGGGTTCTGCAAGCCTTAAATATGGTTTCTCATTAAGCCACTGCCATCTCTTCCATCTCAGCTTATCTCTGCAACCCCAGAACGGAATGCCATGCAATCCGATTGAAAAACAAACATCTTTATTCACCCTTTAAACAAGCTTCAAGATCAAATAACTGCAATGAAGAGCAAACAAACGACAGCAAACTTGGAAGATGCCAAGCTATAAAACCCCCTAACCAGAAACAAGACACACTGAGGGAGACAATCTCCTCAGACACTTCACAGGCCAAAACACAGGCTCAAGAAATCCATCCACGAGGAAGTGTGTCAACAGCTATTATTTGAAAGAGAGTTACCCAAGCCATTTTGCTGTAGTGATCTAAACCATCCCCACAGCTTCCTTCTGCTGAACACCTCCCCTCTGGTTTTTCCACTCCTTTAGCTTTATAAATTTGGGGTTCCCTTTTGTTTTTCAAACAAATGAGCTTTGGTTTTACCACAAACCCCAAAACAAAAGTCAACAGAATTGAGGGTGAATACCAAGGCTCATCTTCCTAGATTGCTATACTGAAAGCCACGGGAGTTTGTATTACACGGTTATGCTTACTTATCTTGAAATCATACCTCTCTGGTGAGTGGTCTATGATGAGCAAGATTCTAGATGAGGTAGATTGGAGAAGTCTTTATATCACTGTAATAACTGTTGCGGGGGAAAGAGAATGAAGCTGGCAGGGATGTAATTACCCTTTCCCCCATGCTATTCCTTTACCTTTGCAGTATCAGACAGTGCTGCTGGCTGGCGTTGTACAACCTGAGTTTTGTTTTAGCTCACTGAAATCCCTGAGGCTTTATTCTTATTTGTCTCACGAACCAAGTTTTTTATAGACTTCTTTATTCTTCAGCCTGGAGGTAAGTGAAAGATTGAAGCTAACATGGGCTTGTCCTGCTACATTTCTCCTCCCCTTTCTACCACCAGTAGTGAGAGGTAGATAAGAGATGTAGAGGAAACTGTACAGTTGAGAGGAGAAGTGGGGACTGAAGAAAGAATTGGCTTGAGGGGGAGGGAGTACATAGGAAGGTGAAGGATGGAAATGTGTAGCTAAAAAGCAAGCTCTGTGCTACTTCTTGGAGAACAAAGTGTTCTGAAGCTGTAAAATTCACTCCAGATTTCTGCCTGAATGGAGTCTGAGGACAGGGCTGAAATCTGAAAGGTCACTGGTTATAGAATTAGCTCCTGGCAAACTCCTGAGCACATCTCTTCCCAGTCTGCTGAGACCCTCTGTATCAATGACTAACGCGCCTGCACTTAGCTGGGAGGAACAAGACGTTCCTGAACACTAACCATAGGCAGCTTGACTGGATCCCTTTCTCCCAATGGATCCCCTCCTCTCCATGACATTACTTTCTGCTCCAGCACAATCAAGGTACTGCTCTTAACACCCTTGCAGGGTAAAAACTAATGCTCAAAATGCGTAGCAGAGAATTGTCATTGTTGTGACAGAGAAATCTGTTGAGCTTTGCTGGGTAAAGCAACCTCGAAAAAAACCATCAGAAAAGGATCAAATCAATTAATCATTAAAGTCATCAAGCTGCTGCAGCAAAATACAGAAGAAATTTGGTTTGATATGAAGTCAAATCAGCACCTGGTTTTCAGACACTAAGCTCCTAGAGGAGAAGCTCAAATAACAGCTCCATCACTAATGAAAGAATAAAGCTTATCCCTTAGAAAGCAGGCCAAGCTTGTTATCCCCTCTTCACCTATCAGCTCAGCAGTGAGGATGGCTCATGAAGCCTTTGAATTAGTTCAGTTTCAATGATTTGGCACTTGCTCATCTGACCACAGCTCCTTAGACTCATGCATCCGTCCCACTAATTATGCTGCACAGACTCGGGATGACTTAGCTTCCAAAAATCAGGTGTTTTCAGGCCAATGTGGCCAAGGTAGAATCACAGTCTTCTGAGACTCAATACAGTTACCTGCCACTGCACAACACAAGTAAAAAAGTCATAGTTATCATTTTAAAGAAGGTATAAGTAAGCCAAGGAGTCCATGAAGACATCTGAGGACAGGCACTTGAAAGGATAAAAAGCGGCCTTCTCTATGAATAGTCTGAATGCCAGCTGGAAAGTGGTGAGGCATTTCACACACATTGGTAAAGAGAAAACGTCTCTCTTATGCGGTTTGCCAGGCCACTGCTGACGCACATCAACCAGAAGCATAAGAAAGGCAGTCCATAAATGTCCTCCAGAAAGTGTCCTGGTGCACATGGAACAGGCCATCCACAAACTGTCCATGCTGTGGCATCCCACCTGGCAGCAGTTCCACAGTAGCACTAAGGAGCCACTCGCTGTAAACGAGCCTCAACTCATCTGCTGCAGAATGCAGCCAAATACTTCCGAGAAGTCACAACTCTTGCTCCAAAACCACCATTTAGAGTCTAGTCTGAGGCACAAAACCAGTGCAAATGACAAGCAACAGGGCAGAGCTGGCTGGAGCCAGGAGAGATGCTGCAATGCAGTCACATATAATATATGTACATGCTCATCTTGAATGATCCAAGATGATTATTTCTAGCAGAGATGGAGGAATGGCCACTGTCAGTGATGTGTCTTCTGAGCATCAAAGTAAGGCTCAGAGAGGACTCAGCAAGGTGAAAGTTGGTGAATGTCTTGGAGGCCTCTTCACACCTTCATTGACACCTGAGGTACAGGAGCAGGAATGAGTTTCCTCACCTTTCTCTGGTAAAGCACTTTATCAGTTTTCTGTTTCAGAATTAGTGCACTCTGGAGGTTCTGTTAAAATCAAAGAATGAATTTCCTCTTCCTTTATTAACCTGTCGTAAGCATTCATAGGATCATCCTTTGCACAGCTCTGAAAGGGAAGAACAGCGTTTTGACAGCAGTTCATGGCCAGCATTGTTCAGCCCAGTAAGACAAGACCTGTTTTACAACATGTAGCCCTATATTATGGTGGAAAAGTCAAGGTAGATGGGCAGCAAGTTATGCTTATTAGGGACATGGCTTAGGCCTGGCTGACAGAAGTAACTGCTTTATTCATCACCAGACATATGGGCATCTAGCAGAGAAAGGCCTGAATGTTCACGAGAAGCAGTTTAATGGAGCTGCAAAAACCCCAAATAATAAACAACCAACCAGAAAATTCCTGCCCAGAAAAGCCACCCCTAAACCAGCCCCAAGCACATTTAAGAGATGAGCAGGCTGTGAAAGAACAGAATAATGCAATTCCACTACTGTAGCTAGAGAAGTAGATGCAACTTGAAGGGAAAAAATCCCTCTCAGCTTTGGCTAACTGCTTCTGAACAACTCTTCCTATTATAAATACTCAATCTTTATAATATATTTACTTATATACAGTTGGCTTTAAGACAGACATTTGGGTTCAATAGATTAGTTGGCCCTACAGGTTCTTACTAACCCGGGAATCCTCATTCTGCTCTCCAAACATGCGCTTAAGAATTTCTCTAGGGTCTGGAATTGGTGGCAGAATTAGTATCTTCAGCCTTCAGAAAAGGAGAAAGAATAGATTTAGATGGAAGACATATTAAACATCACCATTGCAAAATCATATTTGGCTGCGGACAAGAAAATGTGTGGAGTCAGCTTTGGCATCGCTGGTCAGCCCTCATGCTCTCTATAACCCAATTCCTAGTTTTACTCCCCAAACCAAAAGGAAACATAATTGTTCACACAGATTCTAAATAACCTTCACTGTTGACCAAGACAGTGACAAATGTGGACTTCTCAGAGAACTCTGGTTAAAAATACATATAAATAAGCTTAATTTTGAATTTAGACTTCATTGCTTAGAGACAGGATACAACAGCTGTGCAATAAGAATCTATCTGCAAGCAGATACAAGCAACATTACCCATGTGCAATCAGAGCATGTATATGGTCTACAAACCCAATTTTATTGACTGAGGCACGATGGTGCTGTCAATTTTGTTGTGCAATAGGTGTTATGGATAAAACAACTGCTATTGAAACATGCAACTGATGGACAGTTACCTGCAAGAGAGATGAACTGCAACACAAGGCACAGACCAGCAGAATTAGTGGGTTGTAAATGGAGATGGTTATTTACCTTTTTAGATAAACCAGTAGAATTATTGTAGAGACTGCTACTATTACTGGAATGGTGACTATCAAAGCAAGGGAGAATGCAGAGTCCATCTTCTTGCCTGGAAAACAAAAACTGCAGAAACTTAGGGATGCTTTGAGAGGGTTTTATAGGAATAATGGCAACAAATTGATTCTCTAAGCTGTTCATAGGTGGAATGGTGATCAAATACACCAGCAGTTTGGTAGGCAAGGTCTCATTTTGCAAAGCATATTCTAATGTAGATACATTTGACAAGAAACTGCAAACCAGCAAGACCCAGGGCTGAAAAAGTGACAGCAGTGAAAGGGGTCACTGCACTGATGGAACCCCATCGCCATACAGAGCAGCACAGGCAGTAACTGATGGCATTGCCGAAAGACAGAACTCTCTTGCCCTCTTTTCACCTAAAATTAAATAGATCCATAGGAAGATGATCTTTGACTCCCATTTACTTAGCAGATACAGTAGAGTCATTACAGATGAAGAATAAAGTGCAACAAATTGCAGGAACTGCTCTCACCAATGCTCTCCTCTTCACTCCAGTCACTATAGAGGTTGCTGCTGTAACACTCAGGCTTTGGTTTTGCTCTCACTTTGAAGATGTACTTGCTGTTAGGATCAACACTAGGAATTGAAGTATAATTACTTTCAACCTAAGGTGAAAAGAAAAGGTAATTTGCCATGCACTCTCAGTCATTCACAAGCCTGTTTTCATTGTGCAGTTAATGTATTCTGAATGTTCTGACAGGAGATCTTTTTATGAATACTGAACTTCATAAAAAAGGACACAGTAGCATTCAACCATCACAGACTGCATAAGCAGAGTTCCAAAGCTAGGATTTAATCTTACTGCAGCATTTGGCATCAGTGATTAAACCAAGACTCAGTGTCTGGAACAGCGAATGCAAACCTCTAATTCACACTGCCTTCCCCTCCCTGTCAGGGCAGCAACTTTCATCTGACTTTGACCATAGCAAAGGTTTAGTGATTAGATGGGACTGAACTTCATTTATTTATGACCCAAAATGCCAGTTTCCTGAGGAATGTTGATATTACTCATATTATCCCAGCCTGGTTTGCGTTGGGAAGGGACCTCAAAGCTCCTCCAGCTCCAACCCCTGCCACGGGCAGGGACACCTTCCACTGGAGCAGCTTGCTCCAAGCCCCTGTGTCCAGCCTGGCCTTGAACACTGCCAGGGATGGGGCAGTAGATGGGGAGAAAACTCTGACACCCACACAACAGTTCAGCCAGCACCCAGGCCCATTCACACGCAGATTTACAAACAGGTACTGTGACTACTGACGGCAATTATAAAAGGTACAATTACTGATTGTTTTCCTATATAAGTAATGAAAAATTACTCTGATTAACTGTGCATTGTCCATGTCACCATTGTGATATTCAACTTCATAAAATAAACAGTTTTCTGGAAAGGGCTCTGATCCACTCCATTCCACATATATCTCATCATTCATCTTGGACAGTGTAACTCGTCTCGGAGTAGCAGGTTTTACTGAAGTGCAACATGGAAGAATTAGTTGAAAAGTATATTTCACTGCTTACAAAATTGCTCAAGTTGTGTATTGCATAATATTACACTTATACCCATTTAGGAACAGAAAGTGGAAAAAGAAGTCAAGAAATAATGAAAACAACTAAAGAATATAAGTAAAAATGAGTGGGAAATGATCCCCCACCCTCCAAAACCCCGAAACTGTCTACATAATTCCCAAATCAAAGCTTGGTAGATGAAGGAAGCATCTAATCATGTTGTCTCATCCACACCTTATGAGGTGCAAGCTCCTCAAACACAACAATGTACCAACAAACAACAAACTTCTGTTTTCATTATTTATTAGAACACTACATTATAGAATGTGGTGTCAAACTCACCGAGGGTGGTGGGATTTTTACTTGCACACAGAGGCCTAATTTCTTCCGACTCATCTTTAATCAGAATCCTTATAGCTGGGTAAGTATTGGTAACTTTTGGGAAGCTAAGATTGAAAACGCATCCAAAGACTCCTTGGTGCACAGAAGAGTTGCTGCACTTCTTATGCTTCTTCAAACCATCAAACCTAGAGGAATAAAACCAATGCTTTTAAACTTCAATAGCACAGGCCAGCAAGGTGCCAGCTTGTTTGGAAACCTGTGTTACAAACTCTAAAGACTGATCTTGCATTAAAGCTGTGCTATAACATATACAGAAGTAAAGCCAGGCGAAGTGAGAAGCTTCTAATTTATCTCAAGCTTTAGAAGGAATGCTGGTTTTGTGAGGAGTGCCAGGTAGCAGTGAGGGGCAGGGCTGCTTTGTGTCGAAGCATCAAATGCAATTGGGAATCTATTCCTAGGAAAGAAACGATTTATCAAGTACACATATTTGGATCACTTCCCAGCAACAGAATTTCACTTCTGTGCCAGATGGAGCTGCTCAGTCTCCTTTAGCTGTGCCTCAGGTACCACAGCTCTTGAGTCTCACCCACTGCCTGTGTTCGCTTTTCAGAACATCAGTATTCACTTTCAATCACAGAGGCTGGAGAATCTTCTTCCTTGCTCCTCTTTGTTCCTCAAGTCCCAATGAAAATATGCCAGTAGCTTTTCCTCATGAGAAAATGGGGTTTTTCTAGTTAGTTATTTATTTAAAAGTGAGAGAGAGTAAATCACGGCTTCATGTAAGAGCACAACAGGAGGATGTTCCTGTTTCACATCTCAGTATATAGGGGCTGGGGAAGCCAAAAGTGTCTGTCCCATTCCCAGCACAAACCCCTTTTTTACCCACCCTTGTCACCTCCCTGCGCTGGGGCTGATGAAGATGGAGCGCTGAGAGCAGAGAGCACCTTGCCATGCATCAACCTGCTCTTGTAAACCTCTGTTTCAGCAAGCATTACTAAGCACTGACTGAATTTGTTTGTTCTAAGCTAACATTACATTCATGTTCACTTTGGATGAAAAGACAGGGCTCTAGAGGAAAAGAAACACCCTCCCCCCATACCCACCTCACCTGCATTATGGCAAATGCATTTTCCAGTCCAAAAATCCACTGTTTCCTTAGTTTTCAGTTTTAAAATCTAACAGGTATTTTTCTTTCTACACAGCATGAATTAAAACACTTTGCTGTCACTGCAGCTACATCTGTCATTAAAATTTAAGGGTAAGTTGAACATATATAGCTCTAATCTAAAGCATCATTCCAGTAAGTATCCATATATCCAGAAATTCAGATTTTCCAGTGCCTCATTGGTGCTGTTCTTGTAATAAAGAAACAATCTGTTTGAGTAGCAGCTGAAAGACAGAACACTCCTCCCTGCATTTAACTAGAGCAGTGAGTTTTCTGCTGTTTGCTGCCCAAATGTATTAAGTTGAACAACCAGCCAGTGACACTGCCACTGGAAAGAAAGAGGAAGAAGTATAGTTAGTTGAGGTAAGACAGAAAGCCAGTTTAAAGCTCTAACAAGGGGCTTTCAGAAAGAAAACCTCAATATTTCTGCAGCAGCTAATGTAATCTGGCATTTCACAAGCCCCATCAATCTGCAGAAGTATGCATAGATGAGCGCGCACAGATCTTGATGCCAAGTGTTTGCTCACAGCACGACTGTTCCTCTGGAACACGAGCCTACTTACGGCAGCCTGCTGGCAAGCGAGGATGATGATAAAAAGATGTTCTCCATAACATTCGAGGTGAATCGGTTGTTTATGACACCAAAGACACAAACAGAACTACTTCTAAGTGTTCCTAATGCTTTCAAACCATTTTCCAGTGATTAAAGAGCTTACACATACACTAGTGAGTGATTCCAGCTTAGCCCATGTCTGCTGGGCTGCAAAGAAAGCAATTAATACATTGGTTTAGCTCAATTCTTAATTCTTCCCTCTGAGAATCCACAACTAGAAAACAAATAGAAAGCAACAGCGGTTGTTTTAAAATAGGCTACAGAGGCAGCCCATGCTTCACATAATAGTTATAGCAACTTCCCCAAAAGACTCAGCAACAGCACCCCTGGACCCCTCAGCAGGGAAGTTTGCTGTCGGACAGGTCTGAGCACCACACTGCACACAATGCCCGGGACCTTTCAAAGCAAGGGGGAGCAGACAAGTCAAATGTGAAATGTAGAACTAAAGATTAGCATTAAAACCCTGTAGAGTCGGGAATTAAAAGTTCATACGAACCAGTAGAACAACGTATAATTGGTCTCATCACTTGCATTTCTCCCAGGACGCCACGTACAAACCATGTACTCCAAATTGTGCCAAACACAGCTTAAATCAACAGCAGCAGTACCTGGAATACCTGCAAGGCAAGTTGGAAAGGTCCCTTAAGATGGATTCCAGTTGTTTATCACTTGCACTAGCCAAAATCTCAGCAGAGTAACTTCTAGATGCAAGTAAATCATAACACTGAATCTCAGCTACCACTGTGGCTGAATTACTACTTGGAGTTACCTGACGCTAAGGTGTTGAGTCAGGAAGATATTTTGTTCTATTAAACTACAGATACTTTAAAGAGGATTTAAAGTAACTGGCAATTATAGGGCTAACTATAAGAAAGCCAAGTGCTATAACATTAGAAATAGTCAGCATTTAATTATAGTTATCTTCTGCAGATACTATATTAATTTCTCAGTATTTTGAATACAGAAATACCTGTAGACCTCAAATATGGACAAACACAACATGGGGTAAGTTGAATTTTTAATTGAGACCCCTATATCTCTAGACATTTAACTTCTTCAGACTGAAAACTCAAATTACAGAACGTAAGTACAAATGAGTACATGGCAATTGTGAACAGAGACATCAACGTATCTCCTGGGCAGAGCAATTGTGGAATCCAGTCCTACATACTCAATCTTCCATGGTACAAGCTCTATATACTGTATTATCGTATTACAGCATATTAGAGACTTTTTCCTTGTAATGAGTAGCAACATCTCCATGAACAAAAAATAAAATGCATGTTAATTCTGTCAACAGTTCAGACTTATCCATAGCAAACCCCAAACCACCTTCTACAGCAAGCACACTTGTAAAAGCCCCAGCCTGGTTAGTACTTGCTGTCCTAACGATCTGCTTCTCTGATCTTCCAGAGCACCCTTTTGACACAGTGCAGACAAGGTGATGAAGTCTCAAACTCTCCTGTCCACACGCGGTTTTCACCCACATCCAGTCACACTCCTGGGTTAGACAGACTTTCACTACTCAAGGCAAGAGGCTCTATTTCCTTGCTGTACCTCCTAACTCCCAGCATCCAGCAGAACGCATTATTCCTTAAGGTCTGCTTCCTAACAATCTTGCTATGGAACCCTTATTTCTGGATGGCAAGAAATAAAACCCACTTTGCCTCTGTTCGTTTTGCTGTGCACGGCTCTGTAGACCCCAGCCATGTCTTTTGAAATAGAGAGAGCTTTACAACAATTATTTAACTCATTTATTCAACATGTTTTCAGTTTGCTGGATTCATCCCGCCACCATTTGCAAATACTGGGTTATTTTAGGGACTTTTGTTTGTACAGAAAAACCACATAAAATAAACTGTCTTAGCTGTTAGTCATGAAGTCAACAGCTTAACATAGCCTAAGTTATCTCTTATCCCACAGCCACAGCATGGCAGGGCCAAGAGGAATGACAGGAATCGTGTTGCTGTCTTGGAAGATCATTTATATCTTACAAGCTTGCCCATAAGGTTTATAAGCATCAGAAGGCTCCAGCTGTGTTTAAATGCAGCATAACAGTTGTGTTTAAGCTCTGCCAATTGAGCTGACCCTTGTGTCCGGCATCTCCCTATTACTCTATGAGATATTTCTATGGTGTTTTGTTAAAATGGCAGAGAAAACGGGGCCATGTCTCCTCAGACCAATGGGGTCTGCCTTGGGCCTGGCCACGGCACGTGTTACCTTCTGGCAGGAGAGAGGCCTCCACCCACCGGCTGGGCTTGCTGGTGTTGGCGTTCTTGCATTCACTTCTCACTTTGAAACGCATTTCCTCATTCAGGAACGTATCCGTCACACGGAAGCGGCTCTTACTCCATTTCTGGGTTCAGATTGGGGGGAAAGAAGACCAGAACACATGGGAATTACCATCAGTGTAAGGACACATGACAGCCCCTCAGAAAGACTGCAGCCCCAAGCCAAATGAAGTCTGACAACAGGGAAAGACAGCATCACTTTGCTTCTCTTTTTTCTTCATCAGGCACACTCGGAACTCAAAGGAAAAGCACTTCTATTCCATGGATAATGCAAAATAGGTCTTTCATACTATAGCTTCACTGCTGCTGACCTTCCCACCTGTTGGAACCTTCCACGAACTCATTTGTTAACCAACAGGGGTTTCAACTTGTTCATTTGTTAATGGACCCATCAGAAGAGGTAAATAGGTTTCTGCTGAGTTAGCAAGTCTGACTGGCTCATCTAAAGGTCCAGTGAAGATTATTAAAGAAGAGGCTGTCAAAAATGACATATCTTAATACTCTTAGCAGTGTTAAGCTATTAAATCAGCTCAGCTGTTGGCAGAACAACAGTTTTCAAGTGCAGGATATCCTGGAGCTGTTGGAATTTGGCAATCATCATGAAACTATAATAGGGCTCAACAATAAAGGACTATTTGAAGAGGCATTTTGTTGTTTTTAATCATATCCAGAAACATGTTCCACATTCTCTTCAGAACACAATCCCCATGAATAATGGGGACAGGGCAAATGTGGGAACATTAACACTTGGCATTACCATCAAAAGACGCTATGCCGCCAAATCACAGCAACACCAAGGCTAATGTGCACACCTCTTCATCATCAAGTCATAGAATGGTTACAGTTGGAAGGGACCTTAAAGCTCCTCCAGCTCCAACCCTTGCCATGGGCAGGGACACCTTCCACTAGAGCAGCTTGCTCCAAGCCCCTGTGTCCAACCTAGCCTTGAACACTGGCAGATGAAGGAGATCAGCCTTTACACATTCCCATTTAAGCTGCAGGTCGCAGACTGCTCTGCATGTATTTTCTTAGCTGCATGAAGCAAAGCCCGAAACAAGTCTTTTCACATTGTTATCGTGGTGCTTCTGCAGCTTGGTTATCAGACAGCGACAGGCAGACTTCTGTCATCTGAAGATCCCACATGCTGGTATGTCTCATTGCTGAGGCTTTGATCCCATCACAAGAACTACAGGCTGTATTAAAACTGTATTTCTATATATTTAATTGTGTATACGTGCTTACACACATGGTTCTCTCACAGTAAGATGCTTCGCAGAGCACAGCAGAGGTTAAAGAGGTGATGCACTTACTCTGTTGCCCTGAGGGACCTCATCAATCACGATGTCACTGGAATACTCCAGGTCACAGCCACTGCTGACGTTCTCCGGGGGGTTCCATGTCCAGTTCAGGGTGCAGATTTGGATAAATGAGTATTCCAGGTTGGATGGAGGTGGGAGAACATTTGCTCCTAAAAGAAAGACGTCATCAGTGGAACAATCCTGCTGGTCCATATTTTACCATTAGCAATACTAACAGACTTTAACTCTCCAACAGAAAAGAATACAAATGACTTCTTGGGTCGTGTTTGCTACCAGATAACCTGGTGCTCACTAAATTGTTCCTACTATTCCTGTTACCTCAGTCCAACAGTTGCTTAAATAATCAGAAGAAACACATCGAACATCACTGAGCAGTCATTTTTAAGGAACCACAGCATACAGCAGTGTAGTGGCTGCAGTAATGGAACATGCTTGTGGAGGAAAAGGAGTAATTTTCCATGTCTTTTCTGCTGCGGGTTTGCATCATGCATTGCTGAATCTTCACTCAAAATAGAACGTATGTTTTATAGAGCAATACTTTCTTCTACCCCCAAAATTATCCCTCAAAGTGGTTTTAGAGAGAAAGCTTTAAAGAGTGATTCCATCTTCCAAGCAGCAGCTGTGTGGCAGAACCTCGATTCAGCTCAAGCCAAGCAAAACTGAGAAGGCCAAATAACATCAAAGAAACCACAATGGTTTTTCAATTACTTGCCCATTAAACTTTGACTGCTCTGCTGTGGCCCAGCAGCAAAACCAGAGTGGGACAAAGAGTCATTTATCGCTGGCGCACCTCAGCCAGCCGCTTTTCACCTCCTCCAAAGGAAGACAGAAGCAGAGGAAGAGCCATGACTCAGAATGTTGCTGGCATAAAACCACTCGTGTATTGACCCTTTGTGACTCAGTCACAGCCTACTCAACACCCAGTCACATGGCTTGAAGGTGCTATTGGAAATCCAAGGGAAATATGGCAGAAAATAAACAGTGCCAGGGTGTCATGGTTTAAGCGCAGTCAGCCACGCAGTCTCTCTGTCGCTGCCGCCCTTTCCTCCCCCGGCTCCCGGAGGGATGGGGAGGAGAATCGAAAGAATGTGACTCCCACGGGTTGAGATGAGAGCAGCCCAGTAACTAAGGTATAACACAAACCACTGCTGCCACCAATGATAATAATGATAAGGGAAATAACAAGG